>OX639997.1:38110596-38245228 GCA_951828415.1 Anomoia purmunda | reverse complement strand
CATGGTGCACGGAACTGCTAGGCCAGCATTCAACTACTGAGCCACGCTAACCGTGTGAAAATCGTTTGCTTTCTCATTATCCCTATCTCCAACCATACTCTTACTATGCTATTTATATTCAGTGCATCTAGTTTTCATAACATTATAAGGATTTAACAAGAATTGAGTAATATATTTATTATGTTTAGTTTTTCGTTCAAAGATGGTGCAATTGGCCACACATCTAATTTTGTTACAAAGCCGAAATTTGAGAATATCTATTGGCATTAAATTTAGCCTTACATACAAAAAGCCATATTGGCTGAAAATATGCGGAATTTCTGTGGAAAGATGTTTTGTATTTATGTGATGTTCTTTTTTTGTATAAAAAAGATAATTAAAAAATTATTTTTGTAATTATTTATTGTTCAGAAAATAAAAATTATTTTTGCTTGACAAAGAATTGCAAATTTTTTGTTATTGTTTTTGTTTCAAAAACAAAATTTACCTTTGCAGTCTTAGTTAGAGAGCAAAGCCAATTGCTTTTTAACTTTATTTATTGTTCAGAAAATAAAAGTTATATTTTGAGAATTATTTTTCGCCTCGAAAATAACAGATATTTGTATATTTGCAATTTTTTCTGAAAAATAAATGTTAGTCTTTATATTTTGCCTGAAAAAAGTATATGTTTGAGTCTTTTTTCTTGTTCAGGCAATACGACTATTTTTTAGTTTTGTTCTTCGCTTAGAAAATTAGTACTTTTTTCTTTGAGTTTTATTTTATACTTTCATTTTCTGCTTGTAATATTTGCATTTTTTGTTTAGAAAATATGAGTTATTTTTTTAGATGTTTTTATTACCTGAAAAATAAGAATAAGTTTTTTGTTAGATTTTTTGGTTAGAAAATAAAAGCAATTTTGATCAGGAAATAAAAGAATTTTTTTGAGCTTTAGTTTTTGAACATAATATAAAATGATTTTCTTTTTGGGTCTAATTTTTGCTTTACAAAGGAAAGTTATTTTGTGAGTCTAATTTTTTATTAAAAAAATAGTAAGTAATTGTTTTAGCTTTATTTTTATTTTGAAAATAGGTTTTTACTCTATTTTTTGGGAGTATTACTTTTTGCTCAGAAAATGAAAGAAATTTTTGAAGCTTTGCATTTTGCTTAGAAAATAAGGGTAATCTTTTGCTTAAAAATAAAAAAAATCTTTTGTAAGTCAAATTTTTTGTGCAGTAAATAGTAAATAAATCTTCTTAGCTTTATTTTGAGCTTAGAAAAGAGGAGCTATTTTTTGAGCGTTCTTTATTTTTAGTTTTGTTTTTTGCTTAACGATTAAAAGTAGTTTTTTGAGTCTTATTTTTTGCTCAGATGAATGGAAGAAATATTTGAAGCTTCACATTTTGCTCGGAAAATAAAAGAAGTCTTTTGAGTTTTATATTTTGCTGGGAAAATAAAAGGGATCCTATTAAGCTCTATTTTTTGGCGTTGAAAATTGGTGTTGCTGATTATTGATTTTATTTTTTGCTTAAAAATAAAAATTTGTATAATTTATAGAGCTTGAGGACAGGTTTGTATTAGGGAATAATATGAGAAAACAACAATTTTTCAAAGTGTCATCTATCACTTCTAATACAAACGTGGCCTCAAGCTGTATAAATAATACAGACGATTCATAAATATATGGCCCAAATTAATAATAAAAATTTTCGTTGAGTCTTCTCAATTTTTGCTGGGAAAATAAGTAATGTCCGTTTGTCCTTATTTTTTGCTTAAAAGATAAGAGTTATGCTTTGAGACTTTTTATTGCTCGACAATTAAGTGTTATTGGTTGAGCCTTATTTTTTTGCTTACAAATTTAAAGTAATTTTTCTTATGTTTTGTCCAGAATATAATAAACGTAATATTTTTAGCTTAATTTTTTTAAGTTTTTATTTCAGTTTTATTCAATTTTATTTTTTTCTTAGAATATAGGATTTATTCTTTTTATATACATACAATACATACATATTTGACTGCGCATCGAAATGCATTGATTCAATTCCCATTAAAACTTCAATGACTTTATGCCATCTGTGAATTGGCAGGAATTTGGCAGTACTTTTTGTATGAAAGGTGAGCTGGTGTGGCGCTGCTATGGTGCTGATATATTGTCCATAGCAATTGAGCTATTCATTGGCCCTTAGCGATACGTACGTACATGTGGCGAGAAGCAGCAACAGGACAGACATGTTGCATGTACCGCTGATTGCACCAATATTGCCATTACGGCGACAACATGCTTGAACAAATAGAATTAATAACTATTCCTGGATGTGCGCAGCCAACCGTGGAGCATGTCGTCTACGGGCTAGCAAGTATTCGTTTCGTTAGCTATACATTTCGGCTAATAACAATAACAATAAGTAGAGCTTGTTGGCAATAGCAACAATAGCAACAACAGTATAACATGTGGAATATTGCTGCTCTACTACCCTCACTACAATAAATTGTTGACTACTCAGCATTTTGCTTTGTAATTTTTATTTATTTATTTTCTCCTATTACATTTTTCCTGTTCCTCTTCCTTTCTATTTTCCTTTGCTTCCGGCCTTTACGCTTGCTTTCTCAGACTTCCTTTGCCGTCCGCATGACTATGTACATACATATCTGCTGTGGTTGCTAACAGTGGTCTGATATTTATTATCGGGCATTTGTTGGATAGCGCGCCGCCACGACCACAATGACCATGACCAGCGACAGTGTGCCGCAATTTGTTGCGAACAGTTTCTTCTCTGGGGCAAGTTTAACGAAGCGTGTATTGCGTGTTCGCCATAATGGTCGAAATAAAAATAAAATTAAATATATGTAGACGTCAACAAAAGTATTAGACGCACACATGTACATGCATATGAAACTAAATAAGTATATGAACATTAGGGTGCATCGCTTTTCATACAACAAAAAATAAAATTTTTAAAGTTTGTTATATTTTAAAGCCTTCATAAAAATATTTCGCTTTAAATAATAAAATTTGTGGCGTGCGTCTTGGTGTTGAAACAGAAAATTTGAGAGACCTATAGTTGTACGCCAACTCCGAACGGCGGAAGGTTTTTTGTGAGAAGTTTTTTCATGACAGAAATACACTCGAAGATTTGCTATTGCCTGCCGAAGGGCGACCGCTATTAGAACAACTTTTTTCCGTAATTTTTTATGCTACTTGCCCCGAGCAGGATTTGCACCCGACCCACCGAATGAAGCGCGTACACGCTACACACTCGGCTACGGCGGTCTGAACCTCACTTGTTCACAAATATTTGATAAATGAGTGGTAGGTACCTTGTTAGAAATGTGGTTTTTATACTAATTTTGGATTGCTGAACACGAAAATGGGTTTCATTTATTTTTCCAAAAAACCCCTATTTTCGGAGGCTTTTTGCAGTTGTGGTTAAAAATCTACCGAATAGCAAAAACGTAACCTTTTATAAGTACCGTTTCAAATATAGATTGGACCTCTTAACGGTGATATATATTTTGTCCAAATAGGAATAGCAATTGAAAAGTTACTGGCGTCTAAATACAAAAAACAACGGCATTTTCGAGCTGTTTCGGGAATAGTTCATCCTTATTCACTCGTTTTAGTGAGCAAATTTTGCAAAAAAAATAATAATTAAAAATGTCTTGTTGAAAGAGAGTTACATTAGAAAATTGTGAAGCATAAAAGCGTTTAAATTGGGCAAAAACTGTAAAAGTAGTTACCAATTAAAAAAAAGCGGGCAATGCAAATGTTTGCTACATTCAAAATGTTAGTTAAAATTCTGCCAACAACTTTTCATTGCACGATGCAGCAACCAGAATATTTCTTCAATGCAATATTTTGTTTTATATGGATTTGAGTCCGATGATTCTGAAACTGCCCCCCCCACATTTTTCCATCACGTCTGAATTTTGAGATACAGGGTATTGAAGCTCTTGCATAGGTTTATCACAATATATGTTGACTTTTTTTGCAATATTTTCCAACACTGTTTTACGAATCGCGTTTCATAAAATAGCATTGCATAAAATTATACAACTTTTTATGATATTCAAAGCGTTTACATTCTTATCGGTTTTCTAAATGTTAGAGTCAGATTTGTGCCAAAAAAATGGCTGATAAATCGAAAAAACTTAATACATTTTCGAATTACTTTTAGCTATAACTTCTGAACCGAAAAAATCTATTCTAGAGTCTATTGACAATAAGTGGAAAATAACCTCGAAAACAGGGGTTTTTGCCATCATCTCGAACACGATTCTTTGGCAAAATAAATTCATCTCATTTTCATGTTCACCGACGCAAAACTAGTCTAAGAACACATTTTTAATTAAATACTTTTTCCTTTTAAGCTCTAACTGTTTTATCGTCAGAGCTGTATTTTTAATATTTTCTAAAACTAGTTTATATTTATATAAAAAAAACTGTATTTTTTAGATGTACCAGTTCAGCTCAATATTTTTCCAAAAATATTCCGGCGGAAGTCTTAAAATATAATACATTTTATAATACCGATCGGAAACCGCTAACTTTTTTGGCGAGCCACCCTAATGCATATATTTGCAATTATTTTATGTGATGTGCACATCTAAAGCTTTTAGCGTGCAGTTGCAGGGGAAACACGAATAAAGGCAATTAAATAAATAACAATTCATAAGCCAACAACCACTGTACGCTGGGGCTAAATCAAAAATACATATTTGGGCTAAATAAAAATTTTTCTCAAATTTTTTTTTTAATCTTACTGTTCTAATAATAATCTACTGGATCTAAAAAAACCAATAAATTTAAATCCGGTGAAAGTAAGGAGTTTATTCATTAAAAATATTACACTATTTCGGGTTATATATTCCTGGTATTTTTTTTGCGAGAAATCGGTATTAAAATCGCCCTTTAATTAAATAACGATTTCTCGCAAAAAAATTTTACTGAGCTTGAGGTCAGTTTTTATTAAGGAATATTATGAGAAAACATTGATTTATGAAAGTGGTAGCCTGGTCCAGCCTTTGAGTGCTGACCTCAAAATGCGTGGAAATTGGTTCAAACGTTGGTGAAGTCTAGCAAGTCTTACGAGGAGATGTAGTGATCGCCGAAATAGCAGCTATCACTTCTACCCCTTTGAAAAATCGTTGTTTTCTCATAATATTGCCTAATAAAGTACTGGCCTCGTGCTTAATAAAATTACACAACATTTCTTAAATACAAAACCGCAAATGATATACTTCTCTCGGTACGAATTTATGACAGATCACGTGCGTGCCTTCCAAACTGTTTGGCATATCATTAGGGAAAGATCAATAGAGCGTCTACATATTACTATTGAAAAGTTTGAAGCATATGCACTGTTTTCTTCCAAAATTTTGTTCCGGGATGGGGCTCATTTCCCTGTTAATAGTTTCGTTATTATGCAAAGTTTACGTTTTTTCACCGGAGGTCAACACGAAAGGGCTCTAGAACTGCTAATACATCCAGAAAAACAGAGAGTCCTGGTTTATAGGCTGCTGAAGTTATTGGTTCATATTTCTTCCATAATGAGACCGACTCGAGTTCACACTCGATGACATTTGGTTTCGACAAAGCGGCGCTACTTCCAGAGCAAAAATAATTCATTGAATAATTAATTCCACGCATCGGAGTATTGGCCGCTTAGAACTTGGATAATTGGGATGGGTTCCGATTTTTGTCTTTAGAGCTCCGTAAATTCCAAAGTCTACATGAAAATGCCGCCAACGATTGAATAATTGGATAGCACCAATACTCCCGATATTGACCTCATACCACTCGAAATTCTTTAAAGTTACAGTTACAATCCAGTTAGAGAAAATAACTCATCATAAAATTTAATTTTTCGTTTTGTTGATTTTATTTTAAAAAATGCTACCCCTAAATGAATCGCCCGCTATATTTAATATAAAATATATCTAATACAACAGAAAATAGTAAGCATTCTATTTTTTGTATGTTTATTAGGGTGGGTCAATTAAAAATGCTCAGAGCACCTTCGGGATTCTGGTGCTATGGATCGTACCAAGTATTTTTACCCAAGGAACCATACCTCTGAAGGGAATTTCGAGTCCGCTTAATTATTTTGGCAGTTATTTTCCAAAAACGATCTATTTATTGAATTTGAATTGCCAAAAAAAAATAAATAACAATAAATAAAAAAAAAAATGGAATTGTTAATAAAAATTAAATAAATAATAAATTTTTTTTAGAGTTATGGTTCCTTGTGCAAAAATACTTAGTACGACCCATAATGCCAGAATCGCGATGCTTCAGAGCATGTTAAATAAATGCATATGAGCTGGAGTGGAACATAAAATATGTACATATGTATATGATCGACTTTAGTCACATTTTCCAGGTGCACTTCTCTAACAGAAGTGTCTGGAAGTCTCAAACGGTTTTAAATACCGACGCGATTCATATTTTCAGAGTTGGCCCAAAAGTAGACATTTGAAAATAATCTGAAATTTTGTTCCCAAGCTACTTGCATTACGGTAAGCTTATAGGCTAAACAGACGGCAGACTTAATGTGCATTTGCTTGCTCACGTTCTCCGCCCATACTGACTCTCGGGACATAGTGGAGTATCGGAAAATGAGAAATGAGACGATTGTTCGAGAATGGGGGTTGAGGCAAGACTGGGAGAACGTGGCTCGAGTATATGAACCACTTGCGGTTCCTTGCATTACAAAAATTTTACGAAAGAGACAAAACAGCTATAAACAGGAGGTCCTGGCCCTTTGGCCAGTACTTAGTGAGCGAAAAACAGAGAGTCTTCTGAAAGTTTCCAAACTGAATGTTAGGCTTCTTACGGGAGTGCTAACGGGACACCAGAACATAGGTAACATGACCGCCAAGCTTGGGGTCAATCGTTCTGAAGGAGCTATTTGGATTTCATAAGAGAGCATCCCATTTAACATAACCAGACGTGTTCTTAGCTTCACCAAATCAGCTGAGTTTTAAATTGAAAATTCAAACAAATCAAAAGGCAGCAATGAAGGATGCATGAATATTTCATTAACTTATTCATTATAATTTACTATATTATTTTATATGGATGAGGGGCATGCACATCGATTAACCTTCTTCATATTTCAGATTTATGTTTTATGATCTAGGGACCTTACACTTTGCATGGTATCTCTTAAAATTAAATTTCTCGACATTTTAACGGAAATTTCGAGAATTTCCTTATGTAGTGGTAAGCAGAAAACTTACTGAGAGTGTTTTTTTTTTATTAATCTATGAGAGTGGGTTTAGTATTGCTATTACAGTTAAGGAATATAACAAGAAATCTCAAACAGGAAAGATTAAATTTTTACAAAATTTATTTGCCAATCACCACTTACTCTTCGTATATGGTTTGCAGGGATATCAGCAATGGCGGCTAGTAAAAATTAAAATGGTCAACAAAAGTCGTTTCAACTTCACTTTTCTTTTCTCGCATTGTTCGCAAGTTTGCACCACTTTATCACCCCCGACACTCTTTATATCATTCGCCAACGCCAACAACTTGATGTCTCACATTTGAAGGACGACGAAAGCATTGTGCTGAATATTTAATAATTACTCGTGTTTTATTTGCTCTTTGGACTTGGTCGTAAACTGTCATTGGCTATTCTTAATTTTACGTTTTAACATTGCTAGCTGAATAATTTAATTGTTTGATTTGGAATTTATATCATGTCTCTCTTAATTTAAGTTTATTATTGCTTTAATTGGAATTAGTGTTTCTGTTTTTTGTTTTGTTCTGTTGCTTGTTATTTGTTTTTTTTTTTTAAATTTATTTTGCTTTTTGTTTATTATCTACATTCGCTTGTTTGCTCCTAATTACAAGTCTCGTTTAGACGTTGAAATGTTAGGATATTGGTATTACGTTTATGCAATTCTCGAGTAACTTATTGCGGATATATTTACGTATATAAATATTTATGTGAATAGTATGTATTACAATTGCGAATAATGTGGAGATTTAATGAATTTTAAAAACTCATTTAACAGAATATAGTCAAATATTAAACTTATCGTCGATTATGAAATGTGTTAATTAAATTCTCTAAGGGCCCACTGAACTAAAGTTCAGGGAGTGGCGTTATTAGGAAATTTATTAATTAAATGACGGTATAAAATAATTAATTTCCATTCGTTGTTAAAATAACTTTAAATGACGTCAGCATACAATATATTTGTGACTCAATTAATTTTTAATAACGGATAAATTTTCCTTAATCATGCTAATAATTTTTAATAAAGCATATATTTGCAATTATTATTCAAAATTATTTTGATGGATGTATAACATTGAGATTTGCATTCATATAAAAGTACAATTTTATTTTGATTTTAATAATAAATCCCCCAAAAGCTTTAATTTCTTTCTTGGACATAGTTAAAAAAAATATTTTCTTAAATTTCACATGTAATTTAGCAATACTCGTAGTTGTGTGACGGTGGGCAGGAAAACAGTAATTTCAGCTGTTCAGTTTGCAGATTTGTTAAATTCTGAAATTTATTTAAATTCAGTTACATACATGTGTACATTTGGTTTCATTTCGATCATATATTTATAATTTAACAATTTTTTGTCACTATTTTGAATATAAATTAATTAGGCCGGGGCATGGAGTGGTTATTTACTAGATACTTTCAGAAAATATTAGCAATTTATTCAGTGTAATTTGATCAAACAAACTACACAATATATACTAAATAAAACTCTAGGAAAGTAGTATCCGTATGTCGAATTTTTTTTTCAAACTGAGCAAAGGTAATGCACGGAATATAGTAGAACATATTTGGACCACTTTTAGAATATTTGTCTACCTATTTGCTTATTGAGTTAAACTCACCAATCTTCGAAACAACTGAATGGATTTTCACGGAACTTTAATTGCTGACTAGGCAGTAACTTCAGGCATAACACGGGCTATAATTTTAAAAAATACTACCCATATTTATTTATTAATTGCTCTTTCCATATAGTAAAACTCACAAATAACCCTCTCGAAAATATAGGTGTACACCTTGCCCTCGTCGCGACGAACAGTTTAAGACTCATATTTTAACATTTAATTAAACACAAGGATATAGTTTTATGAAATTAAACGTGACTTTGAAAGATGTGGCAACCCCATTTATAATATAACTAGTTACAAATCTTTTCCTCAGCAAAATGAACCACTTGTCACTCCAATTTTTCGTGGTAAATTTTTTTTAAAGCGTAGCGACGCAAACTATGAGAAGCCTATCCCAAATGTGAAATGATTTGATTCACTAAACCTGCAATAAAAAAAAAAGTGTTACCAGAGTTCGTTATTGATTATTATTATTATTTTAGTTACGATTTAAGATACTCATTTTTCCAGCAAAACAAAAAGTTCCTATGACTAAAAACATTTTTTGCAAAAACCTTAAATCACTTAAATTTGCTGTATTCACAGTTCGGCCATGCAGTTGAATAATTTCGAATCTCTTTGTTCAGCATATACACACATACACACATAAATAAGTGAGATGGTGTTGAGTATAATCAACTAAGCATAACCACTGCACTTTCATGCACTACAAATGTGATATTACCGCACTTCAATTGCCATAAATCAAGTGGCGGATGGCAAAAAAACACACGCTCGTGCTCAACAGAATATAAATAAAGATGCATACATATCTGAATTTTAGCAAACGTAAAAAAAAGTTTTATGTGTTAGTGATTTTCACATTTTCGCTTTATATGTTGATGAATGTTAAGCGTCGTGTGAGTATAAATTGGTAAATAAATGTAGAAATTTCCAGTATAGCTTAATTAGTCTAAAATCCGTCACCCTGCGTGTGTGCTATGTGTGCACATACTCCACTCACTCAATGATTTCTTTTTTCTTTTTGTAAATATTCACAATGTGTTTTACGAAAAATATTTTCCATTAACTTTTGTAGAAATACTAGGGGACCTCTAACAAGTTTCCATATAGTTACAGGATATCTACTCTTTGAAGCTAAAAAAAATTGACTCATAGTAAAGTTGGAGCCGATTCTAAAATTGGTAAAATTTTGTTGACATAATTTTCAATGGCATCTTTGACCAAACTAACTGCATTTAACTAAATGGTCAACTATGACTAAAACGCATTATTTTTTGAACTGCACAAAGCTTATTAGATTTGAACTAAGGGAAACCTCGACTGCCGCGCTATCTAGTGGATTTTTATACATATTGTTTTTGATCGGATTTTCCTAAATATTTCGCCTCTAGCGCTACCTGGCGCATCTATTTTTTATTTTTTATTTTTTTATAAAACCAGCACTTTTCTAATATCTTCAGTAGCGGACCAAGAGCACAGATTTTCTCAATAATTCGATTCTAGCGCCACCTATTGGATACATTTTTCATAAAGGTATTACTCATCGCACTAAATAAATTTCATCTAAAGCCGATCATAATAGCAGATCTTTTTTGCGATGAACTTTTTAATCTTCTAAAATTATACCCATAAATATGGACTAACTGGAAATCACATGTACAGAATGGACAGAAAAGATTTTTATAGATGGTTTTTTGCTTAATATAGTATAAACACTTACTTATTTTTCAATATCGAACTCGAACTGTAACTGTGTCAAAAGTCGAACTGTAAATGCACTTCTGATCACACCAACTTCATACTTTTCTTTCAACTCGCATCTAGCACCACCTAGCGAATTTGTTTTTTACCAAATTATTTGTTATAGCACCAGAACCATACGTTTTTAATAACAACAACAACAATATCGACTCATGCGCCACCTAACGGATTAAAATATAGTCTATGGCAAAGGTCTACGACATATACATTCGATTGAAATTCGTTCATCGGTTTTTGAGCAAAGTAACAAAAAATACTATTACATTATTATTTATATACTAGATAATAAAAATTAAATAAAGAAAAATAAATAGTCAAAACTTTTAAATATTTTGTTGTGCTTTCGTTATGTCGTGCACCATATTTTTTCCATGCTTGCAACAGGTGGATAGTAGGGCCAATCATAACGGTGGGTTAAATGCCATGGCTATTACTTTCAGTTCTTGGTTTTTTTTTTAACATTTTTCGAACATTTAATTTACATTTTTCGCTTTTCCTACATTTTCTCATTTTTACGAGTATTGCCATGATATGCATGACACGTAAATAATAACTGCTTTGTTGAAATGTGACACATTCGACGAAGCGATTTATGTGCCAGTATATCCCTTTGCCATTGCCTGCTCCAAATGTAGGTACTATATCTTTTATGACGGTTGTGCTTTCTAAATGTCCATCATTAATCACAGCGGATTTCAATAGTTGCACGCTAAGTGAATGAAAATGTCCGTGAAATGAAACAAAACGAAACCAAATGCAGACACCATCAACAAATGTGAATGTGGCAAATAATATAGTAGTTATATTTTTATTTTATTCCCTTTAGGCTGCAAATAATTTTGTACCTACAAATATACGCACGTATGTACATACATATGTATGTGTGGATGGGTTTACGGGGATCAATATAAGTAAGTCATTGGAGTGCTGTTTAATTAATGATGCATACATTGGGGCGTTTAAGGGTGCGTAAAATCGTATTTTATTGTTTTGCTGGTGAAGTGATTTCCGATCGCTTGCTTTGATGGAAATTTTCATCGGCAATCATTGTAAGTTTCCATCCACTATCTTATTTTTAGATTAATATATTTTTGACGCTAAAGATAATAGTTATAGCGTACTGTATACCATTTGGGGATTTTTTCAATTAATCAATTCAATTAACCGTTCGTTGTCCTTCAAATCGATTCGTGCTTTTTGACCTTGCGGGTAAATTTCTACTCGTAGTAAGATTTCATATACATATTTATTCTGAAAATATTTATTAATGCGATGAAGATATGAATCGAAGACGATTATGAACTTAATCGATAAAAATAAGTCGAACATTGTTGAAAAAATCAAAAGTGAGTGAGAATCCATTTTCAAGACATTTGCTGCTTGTGCGGAAAATTTGTAGGACAAAAATAAAAAAGCGTTGGTTGCGAATTAAAAGCTTTATCCGACGGCTTTTGGGTAAACATCGTTTGGGAATAACGAAATTGTTAAGAGTGTTTTCCAAAACTTGTTTGCATATGTACTTGAAAATTTATATTTCTCATCCATATCGATAATATCTTAGCCAGTAATTAAGCTCTGAACCCACCGTGTACGGAGAAAGTCGCAATGCCTTTTGAGAGAAGGAACAACAACTACAGTTTACTATTAAAGTTATCCTAAAAAAAAATGTTTGTATTGAAGGAAACAAAATATTAACTCCTCCTTGAGCAAAAATATTTTATTTTATAACAGTTTTTCTTTCTTTTCTTCCTTTCGTAGGAACCTTTAGGCAATCGGTAGGAAATATTGGGATTTGAGGGATTTGGAGAGAAATTTTGCAGCATTTCAAGCTGCTCAATATAATTAAAATTTGTTGGTAATACAGAGCTGAGATTTTTTCAGCGTGCATTGATTACTAACTTTATTTTTTATTAAGTACAGAACTAGAGGGAAAAAATCGGAAGCAGCAATATTGCCAGAAATTTATTTGTGGACTAAATATGTATATATTTCGAATGCCAAGTGTCTAATAAGAATTTCGATGAAGCTTTTCCTGATCATCTACCGATAAATAGAAATAACATAAGCGGGTATAGATTCAGGTAATAGTCAAAACGTTCAACTATAAAAGACAATAATGAGTGACAAATTCTACCAAAAAATGTTTCCTGAAATTTTATGCCATATGTTCTAATTTTATATTAAGCTCGGATTTATTCTTTAAGAAGATTTATTCTATTTTTCTTATATTTCGAAACAACCTTTGTTGGAAAAATTAAAACATACCACCAAAAAAAAAAAACTGTGACCTTCATGGGTAGCATCCTTTTGAGGTACTCATCTGATGCCATCGTACCCCGTAGGAACTTTTGACTCCCCACACATTGACCTTCAATTTGTAGTACAGTGTAAAACTCAAAAGTTAGCTTTTATTTCTGAGCGATCAAATAGCGCTAAAGGAATTAGTGGTTTTATTGAAAGAATATAATTCAAAAATAAATAATTTATTTTGATGGAAAAATAAAACTAAAAAAATTGTTGTGAAAAAAATAAACTAGTAAAATCGTGATTATTTAAGGGCGAAAAAAATCGTTATTTTGATTTTGGAGATAGTACAATAGCGAATCATTTTATATATATAAAAATTAAAAGTCATCACGCTTTACCTACTTAATGAAAAGTTGTGAAATTTTGTATACTCATTTGACACGTTCCGGAGCGTGTCATAGGCATGTTTTTATGATGGAATTCGAAGATTTTTTTTCGCCTCCATATCCCTCCACGCCGTCGCCACTCTCATGCGTCATATTATTTGATTAGTTTTTCGAATTGATAATTTTTTCACGAATGTCTGATTTTATTCTAATTGGCAAATGTATGTTTTTTACGCATTGTTTCTTTTATGGAACGAGCAAACCAAAATGTATCCTTCCTACAATGTCAAAATTACTATTGTAGTAATTTTTAATGAAATAATAGCTTAAAAATATTTGATTGTTTGTACGATAAAATGATAAATTATTTAAAAACTAAGGGGTTTCCATGAATTAAAGTATGAATAAAAATATCTGTGTCATATACATATAGATTTAACTAGATAATGCTATAATGGATGCAGCTCTCTGTCTGGAAATGTCCGCTCCTCACTGTATACTTTGACAGCCAAGGTGCTATTAAAAGATCTTTAAATTCTTCCGAAACAACGCCCTGTGTTGCCATAAAATCCAGCAGTTCTCTCAATCTGGTCGCGTCGAATGTTCTGTGATAGTTGCATGACTTTCTGGGCATAGTGGCTTTCTCGGCAACTGCACTACAAACGTGTTGTTAGGGTAAGGAACTATCTGTTGTAAATTCTGCCATTGACGCCGACATGCGTCCAACTTCCTGCGAACACAGTTTGAAGACAAAACTCATTGACGAGGTGAATACTAGATAGGCCATGGAACCTAATAATCCGAGAGATTATCTATTATCTCATCTCATCGGTCAGATTGCCCTTCTCTCAGACTAATGGTCGGGATAATAACCGGGCAGTTCCTCATGGCCACACACGGAAAGATATTGGCATGCCTAACCCGCGATTTCTGTCGAAGCTGCAGGGGCGAAGAGGAAGTGGAGAGCATAAAACGCTATCTCTACCACTGCTCAGCCCTGCCCAAAACCCGAACCAATTCTCAAACTGGGACTTTCTAGACTATTTGGCCGCCCTGAACTCGGCGAGCATTTCCGATTTTCTACACTATGTAAAGCGCCATATAGTTCACCTTCTAAGGCTCCTTTTAGCCTTATCACAACGGGCGTTGTTAGCCTACGCGTGCATCCGTAATCTTGCATGGTTGCAGTCGTTCCAACGTAACCTGTGTGAAATATGAAAATATGAGTGCCACACTGTTCGGTTCGCTGAGAAGAAGGCTTATCTATATTTTAAGGAAAGTTGGCATCTGGCTGAAAAGTTGAATTTATTTAAATTATACACAAGCTATATGAAATAGTAATAGTTTGTTTCGCTATGAGAATGTTTTTCGTAAATTTTGTAGTATTCTATAAAAGTTTGACCTTATTTTTATTTAGAAGGTTTTTTGTTTTAAATCATTGTGTAGTCGTTATTTTTATTTTTTTTTATCAACAAAAACCGTTATTTGGGATTTAAAATTTTCCGATCATATTTGGTTGATATTGGAGGCTTCTTTGATAAGAAAAATTCTCAAAAACCAACCGAAATTTTTAGTTCCTCGACAAAAAATATTACAAAATAACGATCAAGTTGATCAAAAATTTGAAATTCAAGAATAATGATTATTTTGTTTGGATCGAAAAAATTAAAATATAAAATCCAACAATAGAGATTATTTTTGATTACAAAAAAAAAACAAAATAACGATTAAATCATGATCGTTTGTTTTATAAAAATTATAGCCGTTACGGTGCCTGAAAAATAGCAATATAAAAAATTATCATTATTAAAAAAATAACATTAAAAAAAAACGAGTATTATTTGTGATCAAACGAGCAAATATATACGTATGTTTTCTAGACATAAAGATGAAACTCAGAATTTATTGAGCGAAATTTTAAAAATCCTAAAATAATGGTTAAATATAATTTTTTTGTGTCAGAGCTTACCTAGTACTTTATGTTCTTTCTTAGTCTTTTGCCAAAATATGCAAGAATAATAAAACGCACCATACATACTAGAACTGTTTCGCTTTAACTGTATTATTATTTGTAATAATCAAATTTGGAGGTCATTGCTTAGCGAAATAAAAAAAATGTGTAAGTAAACTCTTATAAATACTTGGAAATTTTACTCTGCATCTTCATATATATTACAAAGAATGTGCTAAAATCTCTAACTTTTTTTAAAATACTTTTTTCATACAATTTGCATAGCACTTCCAATATTTAAGTTTAATTTTCAAAGAAAAAGTTGCAAATTCTTAAAAATTTGCTACTTGAACTTTGCAACTTTTCATATAAATGCTAATACGAAGCTTAGACAGAAATTTTTAAATCCAGGCACATGACTTCTACCTACTTCGCCTCAGCGACAGCTAAGCCATTTAATTTTATTTTATTTGTATTATTTTTTTTTTTTTTGTTATCATAATTCAATTTTCAACAAACTTATAAGAGAACAATCTGCCTCCAGGGCATTTGGCTTTCAAACTCACCTGCTAGGGCGCACAAAAGCTGTGGATAAGCTAGATATTGCGCCCTTGGAGACATACATACAAACAAAATGCAATGGTACACACATGCACACACACTTAGCTGTTTATATGTAAAAGTTTGAGAGTTTACCATCAGCTTAGATAGACAACTTTTCTTCTGTCTCCTAACTTGTTGGCGGTAGAACGTCGTTTATGGTTATGACAGTCACACGTCAATAAAATGGCTAAAAATGTCAAAAGTTCAAAAGATGAAGATAATAGAAAAAAAGGGCTTTACATATAAGGTTTTTATTAAATATGCAACTTGGTCACACGTTGGCCATTTACAATGTAGGCAAAGCCCCCACACACACACCCCCGTTCACACTCCAACATTGTGTGTGTGTGTGTGTGTGTGTGCAGGTTGTGGCTAATGTGGTCGCTTCTTAATTTGTTATGCCATTCAGGTTTTATTGCTAAACTTTTTTCGTTTATTTCCCTCATCAAATCATTCACTTAGCCACCCGCCCCATATGCATGGAGTGTCGCATAGTGAAATCCATTGCAGATTGCTGGTGACAAACATTAGGAAAAAATATATTTATAAATGTGCGCTCGATTACGAGTACAAGGACTCACTATTTGCCAAGATGGTGGTTAGCAGAGGACTTTCTTTTATAATACTATTTACATAGTTGTTCTAGGTCAACATTTTATGTGAAAAATTAATAAAATTTTTACGGCCAATTTAGGAGGCTTGCTTAAGCCAATTTGTAGATGATAACCCGTTGAAACGATGACCGAGTGGTCGTTAAAGAAAATTTTTTTTATTTTGGTCGTTTATCTCCTTTGTCACTAGAAATTATAACACATTTCAGTGGGATATGAAGGCGAAAGAATTTATGACCAAAAACAAAAAACTGTGTTTGTAATGTTTTATTTATGGTGCTTGGAATTATGATGAGAATAATAAAAAAAATCACTTGTGCACCTAAAAGGGCGAGCCGGAAGTAAAGGCATGAGTAGAAATAGTACTGAAAATTAGTAAAAATGGTATAAGTATTTAGTAGTTGTATTGGTAAAAAGTAGTCGCAATTATTAGTAGTAGAAATTTGTAGTAGCATTAGTAAACATAGTAGCCGAAGTTAGTAAAAATAGTAGTAGGATTTGGTAGTACTATTAAAAAATTGTAGTAGAAATTAGAAAAAGTAGTAGGAGTAATTAATAGTAGCATTGGATAAAATAGTAGCATCATTATTAAAAATAGTAAAAGTAATTAGTAGCACCATTTGTCAAAATAGTAGTAAAAGGTAGAAAAAAATAGAATTGATTAATAGTAACATTAAAAACTAGTAGTAAAAATTGGTAAAAATACTATTCTTATTTAGTAGTAGCATTTGTAAAAATAGTAGCAGTTGTTAGTAGTTGCATTAGTAAAAATAGTAATAGAACTAAGTAAAAATCGTAGTGGTTATAATGAAATTTAACCATTGTATCTCGCGAGAGCGAATAATTAGTGCACAGAACCCTGCCAAACAGCAGATGATTGAGTTGCACGATACGTGACCCCAGTAGATGGTGTTCGTAGAGAAAGTTTTTGGACAGCCCTGTGCCATAAATACGTACGATAATCGTAGTTGTCGGGTCCGTCACAATGGGAAGCCTTCGAAGTGCGTAGGAGACTTCCACATGGGATGGGCTCGATGCTGTCAAGAGGCCCCTCCTTGGATGCCAATTTCAGTGGAGCATCTGCTGCTAACTACACGAACAGCTCATCACTTTTGGCACACCGTCTGATTTCTGATTTTTCAAAAATGATCAACGCGCTACATAGAGAAGCCAATATGGCAGGCTTGTAGTGTCGGGACAGCAGAGTCTCCGAAAGTGGCGGTATCAACGAAGAAATAGACCGACAATTAACAAACCTATTATGATGACCTGACAAAACTTATCAACCGGAACTATGTCGCAGAATATATCGTCGTTGTCAAATACTGAGTAGGATATAGTAAATACAACGACTGTTGTCATCATTAGATGGCTGCGAACCATTTTTGCCGCATAATTTTAGACGCAGTAAACCTGACAACTGTCGAGTTAATGAGGTTTGTAAGGCCATCATCGGCATAGGGGGGGGGGGGGGGGGGGGGGGGGGTAAACACGATGCAGCGTCTCTGTAAGCGGCAGTGGCAGATTTCCTGGCCGATCATGTTAAATATGGCGAAGGGCAGCCGAGCGGGATCCAAAGCTAATCCATAATCTGAACCAGATAGAGGGCAGGCGTAGTAGAAGTATTATGTCCTGATTGTGATTAAAAATTAAGAATTGGAAGAAATATTGCATCGGAAAAAATTTAAATTTTTAATTTGAAACTAAAAATTGCGTAAGTTCATTATGATGACTATTTTTTGTTCGTTTGTATTTTGTTGGTGCAGTTAGCGAGCTCATCAAACTTTTAAGGAATAAATAAATGGCATTTAAATGTAGAATCTAGCTCCTTTTACAATTTTTCATAAAGTTAGTGCTTGAAAGTGGGATTGGAAAATAATAAAACGTAAGATTTTTTTCCACATCAATATTTCTGTCGCAATAAAATCATATCTCACTGCTTCTCTACAGTTTTACTTGTACTCTACAGTCATGAGGTCACCGTAGTAGCTAAACTGAAATTGTACTAATTTTTTATTTAATTTAAAGTATTTAAAAGTATACTGCAAATAAAATTTCTTTATTTATATTAATTTTACTTATCAAAAGCTTTGCATTGTGAAATTTATTTAGCTGCTAGTTATTCATTTGCATTTCCATTAATCCCCTAATTTTTACCGCAGTCACATCTTTTCAGAAGCACCATAAAGAGAAGAATTAAAGAATGTGCAAAAAAATGCAGCTTACTAGCATTGAATGCAACGCATAGCTAATTGGGTGAATTTCTATGAAAAAAAGAATAATAATCCAATAATCCAATGCTAATTCCATTTACACTTTTCATTTAATTTAATTTCAGTTTTTAATCTTTCACATTGCTTTTATTTAACTTCGTCTACTATACATTTGAACATTTTCAACTAGGCTGCATGAGTGTATAGTTGTTTTTTTGTTTGGGTATCACAAAAAAAAAAGCAACGGTAATAAAAATGCAATGCGTCAAGCAGCAGACTCACCAACAACACCACTTACACACTTTGCTACTCACCGATTTGCCGTTTTTTTTTTGGAATGCTCAAAAAGCTTTTAAGTATACATATGTATGTATGTATTCGTAAAGGGTTTCCCGTTTTTGAATATTATTATTTTTGTATAAAATGTCTTTCTTTCTTTCGTTTTATTCCCTTTAAATATTCAGAATTATATAGAACAACATTTTGGGCTACTTAATATTTGGGGGGGGGGGGGGGGGCGCTATCATTTATTAACATTTATTAAGTTTATTGGACGCCACTGCATCAATGGCTAAATAAAATTTTTCCATTCGCATTTAAATTTCTTTTCTGATATTCTCGTCGATAAAGAATGACAACCGTCAAAGTGGTAATTTCATCGCCTTTAGCCTAAAAGTATGCATAGAAACATGAAAACAGTTTTGATATCTGTGTAGTATATTACTTCAAAATAAGATATTTGGATTTCTTCGTATGAAGGGCTTTTACACTAGTCAAAGAATAAAATAAATGGATAGTGGAGCTAGGCATTGATGGCAGATTTTATTCAAAGAATGTACTAAAAACATGTATGAATTAATACAGATTGGATAGGATGGCGTGTAAGAAAAAGTTATTTTTTGTAAGTGGCATAGTTTTTTTCGACGCAATATTTCAGCTGCCAAATGGAGCGAAGAGAATAGTAAAAATTCTGCTTAATTTTTAATTATCTCTCTTAAATGAAGTTTTCAGCATTTGCTTCCATACAAAAGCAAATTTTGTGCATGCGTTATATGGAGGAGAATGCCCAACACCGTCAGCAAAAAAAAAAGTCAAAAATCAACCAAAATTTTCGGTCACTTGAGAGTTGTACTTTATTTGTAAAATTGAATGAACTACAAAACAGCATACTCAAAAAGTTTTTATAAATTCGAATGAAACAGATTTTGGGAACATTTTTTTTTTAATTTGATGAATTTCGTAAAAAGTTTGAAACTCTTGTTTTTATAGTATATGCTAAGCAATGAGTTATACTTTTATAAAAAATTATTAAAAAAAAATTAATAAACATAAGTGGCCAACTGTTATGTATTACATTTTGTTGGCTATGATTTGTAAATATCTAAGTTTTCTCCATGGTAACCAAACAAGATTTTTAATTGAAATATTTTTCAATAAGTGACATTCCTCATTTAGATATTTCATTTGGTATCGAATTTGCCTAATTTTTATAAGTGGTTTGTTTATTTCGGACTAAAAAAATAAAAGTCCAGGTTGGCCGATTATTTTGTTTCAAATAAAAAAATGGTAAAAAAAAACTTTTTTTTAACGACTTTTACTATAAAAGTCACAAAATGTCACTTCCCCGATTTTTACAAAATATTTTAAAATTCCGATGAGAAAACAGTACCGATCATTCTCTGTGTGAGCTGTGATGTACCTTAATGTACATTAGACCGTACTAGAAAAACAGATCGGCTTACATCCCACTCTAAAGAAGAATTACAAGGCAATTAGGAAAACAAACTTCTTTTTGTTTAATTTTCGTTATATCTTTGGCACTAACAGTTGAATCTTAAAGTCTGATAAATCGATGTTTTTTTCTCAAAGAAAAACTTTTCGTTGTTCGTAAGGCCATCTGTGTACAAAAAATTCTAGGGTGGGCAGAAATTTTTGCTTCGCATTTATCTTTACAAAATTTTTTAATTGAGTGGTGCATTTTCCGATGGTCAATATTGCACGAATCTAAGGGCTAAAGCTAAATTGCAATCGAATTCCGTAGACGTAAACTAAATTAAAATTAATAAAATAAAATAGAGCTCCAGAGAAATGAAACCTGTATTAGTATTGAGCATTTAAATCTTTTGGCACTGGGTGCGATATTTTGCTTAAAGTAGTTACCGTTAAAAATATAGAGTCCGCTCCACAACAAAAAAGTCGATATCACCCCGCCTCTATACTCATGTTGTTTTATCACAAGCCTCAGATCTTTATATTTCCCAACCTTTTACTTTTTTCGTACGACAGCAAAAAAAATTATTAATTACAGACTAATTATTTCTGAGTTTTAAACAAAATGTCTGATGCGAGATTTGCTATTGAAGACCCCTTTATAATGAACCTAAATTCGTAGAAATGCAAATTTACCTACACACAGCCACGATGGGCAAATAGATCAACGAAAGCGTCTGGCAGTCAGCATAAAATTGGGTAGACTGAAAAATGAGAAACAAAAAAAAAAACTAAAGTTAAACCTGTGTAAGCCACAAAAATGCCGAAATAATTTTAAAACAAAGCTAACAACTGAAATGCAAAAATTACGTAAAAAAAAGTGAAGAGCTTTTTTGCGTGAAAATAATTGTTGGCGGTTCTCGGTAGCTTCCTAGCATATCCTGCATTGCAATAATGCACCACTGCCACAGATCTGAAGCTTCGCTGATTTCACTTAACACATTCATGCACGTAGCAAGGCCCAAAAGTTTTTGGCCTGCCGGGGGCACAAAGTGTGAATGGTAATAAATAAAATTGCTAGAGATTGCGTTACCCACAACAAACTATTTTACTTGGTTACAAAGATATGCTCTAATGAATTCAGACTGTCGATTAAAAATTCGAAATGTACGGAGTTCTTCAACTTCGTTTTTGTAACCATCCAGTTTGGATGGAAGCCAATATATAATGCATCGCGCCCTGGATGACCATCCGAAGCTATTACGGATAAAAATATCAATATTTAAGGATAGTACTGGATATACACACTACATTCGTTTAAAGACTAAAGTTATGACTAGATTTGCATATTGGGTATAAGTAACCAAGTGGAATGCAATGAGTTGTGGTTGGTCATTTGGGTATTTAGTTACAGTTGAGCGGCTATACTAAACTTGAATTCTTAGATGCGGTAAAATACTCCTGTAGAGTCTTGTGTTACGACAGAAGGGAGGCTGTAAATGTTAATCACTTTCTTGAACCCTTAAAGAAAGATATCCAATGAAAATACCAAGTAAGTTTCGGAAAATTACACCACACAACGTTAACTGGATTAAAGTGTCCGTACACTTTATAGGGAAACTGCCTCTATCCAACGGCTGGATGTCAGAATATAAGGTAAGCTTTGAAAGACTGAATCCTTTTATGAACCAACTGATTTGATCTTATGAGCGTAGTTTCAGACCTGACAAATCCAACATTAACCAAATACTTGCCATGCCTAAAATTCTAGATGAGACCCTAGTTAAGCAAACCGGCAAAAATTACCTTTTCGTCGACTGTAGAACCGCTTTTGAGAGCACGAAAGAAAGCTACCCCTATGACACCATGACTAAATTTGGAATCCTCGCAAAACTTCTACGGTTATGCAGAGTGACGTTGAGCACAACTTTTAGCGCTGGCGGCGTATGCAGGGGATATTGATATCAGTACAGCATTCTCCAGTTTAGAGAAGGAATCAAAAGAGGTTGGCTTAGAGCACGCGTAAAAAACAAAGTACCTTCTGGTACTTTTATTCATTTTGAAGGTAATTTCATAATGCCACTCTAATGGAAACCCTCTTTCTGTTGGCCAAAGAAACTGGTACAGTCGATTTTCACAAGCTTATCTGGAGGCGATTTTTTTACCAGCAAAATCATTCGCCATGGACAGGAACAGGTAGTACTCACTTGGTGCTAGATCTAACTATGTGTAGGATGCATAATAACCTCCTAACGTCCTGCTGACGCTATCGCTGTGTATGACCTCGCGTTGTCCTGATGGAACACAATTCCTCTCCTTTTGGCCGCTGGCCGCTTCTGGGTGATTGCTTCCTTCAGAAGGTTCCATTGTTGACAGTACAGGCCGGAACTAAGAACTTGGCCGTAAGGGAACAGGTCATAGCAGACTTTCCTGACCGTCAATCTTGGCTTGACGAACGTTTGCGTCAGCTCACCACGACCACGACCAGTTTCGCTCGACGTCGTCGTAAGTGACCCACTTTCCATCACCAGTAATCATCCGCTTCAGAAATGGATTGAATTTGTTGCAATTCAGAAATTGCAATTTGGTCAATCATGTTTTTAGCGTGCTGGGACCATAAACACTATTTACATTTTCAGCCGCCTCGCTTATATTTTCGCCTTTATCGAAGAAAAAGATATGAAAGTGTCGTATTTGCTTTTTACTGGCGTATCGTTGTCATCCTTTTATATTGCTCATAAGCTTATATGGTGCTGAGCAAAGATAAAGATTCTTTGGGAACTATTCTGTCTACGATTTATAACCATGTGCTCGAGGATGACAGGTATCGAAGACGAATATACGAGGTCTTTAACGACATGGTCATGGTCAGACGCGTAAAAATTCAACGATGGACGGTGAAATTATTTATGAACTCGGCACCCATGGGTGGACAACGAAAGCAAGAGCGCCCACTAACCAAATGCAGCAGAACCTGTTTACACTTGAGGTGAATAGCAGGCAAAACTTCACCAAATAGTGGGACCGACAAACTATTTTTGGTGTCAAATTAGAAGAAGATGGAGTTCAACAACAAGTAGAAGTGAAATGTTGTACTCAGATTTTATCTCATTGCGATGACTAAAAGAGAGACTTTTGTTACGAGCAATAAACTAATGATTCTTAGTCATTACCCTCTGTCCTCATGCGATGAAGTGATGTCATCCAAGCTTATAGCGACCAAAAAACGCAAGGGTGACTCAATCTCAGCAAACAATTTTTTTGGAATTTCGAAGGAATTTTGTTCGTGGATTTTAAAGATCCAAAAATAGAAGTAGAGAGAAATTATTATGTATCGTTGTCACATAAGTTGCGAGATGACATTAAAGAAGAAACGTCGAGGAAAACTTTCGGATGGTATGTCGAGGCGCTGGTCTTTACATTGGGTATTTCCAAGAATGACATTAATGAATGCGATCTAACTGAGGTGGAACATGCGCCGTATATCCCTAACTTGGTCCCACGCGACTACTATTTATTCTCTACATGAATTGAAATCCGGCGTGTGAGGAAAATTATTTAGCATTTATCATAATGTGAAGTCAGCTATTTTGGCATATTCTGACGGCAAAAATTTCGAGACTGGGTGTTTTTTAAGGGTGTTTGTAAAGCGCTGGAAAACAAAGGGGGACTATAATAAATACAGTGGTTTAAGATGTACCCTTCTTTCTGTAGTTCGGCTCAGAAACTTTTTGACCTTCCTACGAATGTATGCACGTACCATATTCTACTATATCTCATTGTGAATTTATAACATTTTATTGTTTATTTTTCTCGCTTAATGCCAACTTTTTGGTGAGTTGTCAAAAAATTGGAAATGTAAGTCGGTACGCTGGCTGATTTTTGTTGAAACTTTGTAAACAAATGGAATTAACTAAATTAAAAAATGCACTCAGCGGTTTGTTGGCTTTAAAATACTGCACTATGAAGTTTTATACTAATGCAGGTGCTGAAACGTAGAATGCTATGCACATACATATCACATTGAAAAAAATGTGGAAGTGCTCGCTGCAGAGGCGCGTAATTTTATGAAGTAGTTGACCTTGTGAACAGCAAATAACCGGCAGTGAATTACTCGCTTATACTTCTCTACCGTCGGCGTAAATGCAAAATGTTTTTTGTATGACGAATTTTCTAGCTGAATATGTGTCATTGTGCAACTGAATTGAGAGCATAAGGTTTGAAAATCCAAATTAAATTGGCGTACATTTATATGAAAGCGTGGAAGTCGTGTAAATGAATTAAATCATGAAAGAGACTCGTCGATGTGGAAGCACAAATTACATTTGGCCATCATTGCAGCGAGAGGAAATAAGAAAAAAAATGGAAGTTAAAGGCTAATTTTTGCTATTTGGATTTATATCTAAACATGAAATTATCATTTCATGATATCATGATATATCGAAAGTTATAGACATATTAGTGTTATGCTGCGATCAGGGTAGGGATTCTTCTCAGGGCAGAGGCCTTTACCCGCTCTTTAGGTGGAAATTCTGGAGCTCAACGAAGGCCATGTGCAGATAGTTCGTGGTGTACTTGTTTAGGTTACATTAGTGGACCAAGACATAGCTGGTGTCCTTTACAAGAAAGCAAAACAAACGCAGTTCGGACTTCCTTCTATCAACTGAACGTCTCTCACATTGTTCTTCGAGGCGAGTTACACGGCCATTATAAGATCAATACTATCGAGAAAGACAATGTGAGAAAATTGATCTGTATTCAAAGCGGAGCTAGTGCAAATATGACATGCTCCATAAAATGTTTTTTGACAGAAGTACTACATACTTAATTATATGCTGCCCATAAAGCTTTGCATTTGCGAAATTTAGGCAAATTTTGCAAACAAACTCAGAGAAATTAAAAATTCTCTAGTCGTAGTAATTGGTAGCAGCATTGGTCAAAATATTGGTAAATATTAATAAAAATAGTGGAAGATATTAGTAAAAATAGTGCGGGAATTAGTGAAAGCAGTAGAAGGAATTAGTAAAAATAGTGGTAGAAAGTAGTAATAACATTAATAACAATAGTGGTAGAAATAATAAAAATAGTGTTAGAAATTAGGAGTAGCATTAATAAAAATAATGGGAGAAATAAGTATAAATAGTGGCGGAAATTATTAGTACCATTAATAAAAATAATGGGAGAAATAAGTATAAATAGTGGTGGAAGTTGTTAGTACCATTAATAAAAAAGTGACAGAAATTGGTAAAAATGATGGTAGAAATTAATAGAGGCATTAATATAATTAGTCCTAGAAAAAAGTAAAAATAGTGGTAGATATTAGTAAAATAGTGGAAGAAATTAGTAAAAATAGTGGTAGAAATTAGTGAAAATGGTAGAAGAAGTGAGCAAAATCAGTAGTAGGAGTTATTAAAAATGGTAGTAGAAATTAGGAGAACTTTTGGTAGAAATTAGGAAAGCGATTCTGACTCGACTGTCGTTAGGCGATGTAAAAAATCACTGCCGCTAAAGAATTTTTACTTCAAAAATGCAAAATTTGAAAGTCCACCATTTCTATATGGCATTGGAAAAAAACAGAAGCGTTATAACCTGCGCGACTCACTGTACGATATATCAAAGACTTTTTACCAACACCGCTTTGCAATCCATTCGTTTACCTTCTCTCCTTCTACTTAGTATTTTGAATGCATTATAATTTTTTCCACCATCTCTTAATGTCCGTATGATACGGAAAAACAAAAAAATGGCATGCGAGTAAACGTCCAACTAGCACCTCATAAATACTTATTGAGAAAATGTTTTTACAATCATACGTATTAATAATTATAATGAAAAATGCATTTATTTAATTTATGATCTTCATTTATTTTGACCCTCCCTTTAAAAATCATCATCAATAAAAATTTAATTTTTTTCTCAATAACAACAACATCTGCACTTGCAAACATGTGCACGCGCATAAATTTTCTTCGACCTATCAGCGGACACAATCTAATCGATAGCAACACATCGAATACCTATTTAAAGGACACCAAAAATGCAGCTTGACACCTCATAATTTTTGCGAGTGCACAGGACAGTTTGCATCTACAGAGTCGTACCAACCAACATCCGGCTACTGTGCACCTTTTTATGTTGCACTTGAATGCGCACGATAACCGCCCGGCCAACGAAATACTCGTAGTCGCGAGACAGGACTTTTTGCTGAACGGTCACGAATTGCTAATAACTGCCTGTTGGCTCAACGTTGGCTCAATGTGGATAATGTTTGCTGGGGCCGCCTGATAATTGTTATTGTAAATATATGCTAGAGACTTGTGTATCTGTTGCACGCAAGTAAGAAGTTTGTTTCATCCCCGTCAGGCAGGCAGGCCGTGTTGGCGTGGCAGGATATTAACTAATTTCCAGTCACAGTGTGCACAGTAACAACAAAAAAGCAGCTTTCACATACCACCACCGCACATATGAAGATTTGCATCGATGAAGCCGTTTAATTGCAGCTGCCGTGCTTTCCTGCCATTTGCACGGACCACGGGGTTAAGCCAAAGTTCGTGCGCATCGAAGCGCAGCAAAGTGTGTGGGGGGGGGTGGGGTGGTCATTTTGTAGCATTGCGTCGAGTTTCGCAATATAGTTGAGACGATAAGCAATTGCAAATGGATGAAGATGATTAGCTAGCTGGTTTTTGATGAGGGGTTTCAATATCGTGCGTGCAAATTATGCAAATTTGCATATATAAAAATTAAATGATGTAAGGCGTGGCGGAGCGTCGTTAGTTTGGCATGCTAAAGGAGGTAACTTGCAAGCGTATGTACTACATATATTCGCACATATGTATATAAAAATGTGCAAATGTGCAAAGCCTTGCACGTGTGTATGTGTGTGTTTGACCAAAAGGGGTTAAAACTGAGAAGTGCACCTGTTTGTGGCAAAAGGGCTAGAGGCTTCGTAGTACGCGTACTAATAAAATAATGAAATGCAAATTTGAAGGGGAGTATTAATTGGGTTTTTAATAAGTATGTACATTTATATATATCTACATATGTGCAAAGAAAATAGGTACATATGAAAATACACAACTATTCATTGGTAATAAAATTTACATTAAATTAGAATGCTAAAAGAAACAGAACCATGATAGAAATACTTTTAGAAGGTACTAGTTTCAATTCTCCATATCAGCTATCTGACATAAACAATGCTTCGTATTTTCCGTCCTTCTAATTCCACATAAAAACCCACCTTTTGAAAAAGGATATGCAAACAAAGCAGTTGAAAAAAATTTGGAAATATTCAAAAGTGCTTTTCATGACAAAAAAGATGAGTATTACTATTCCGTATAATAAATATTTCAAATTTGATTATTCCCTATACTATATGGTCGCCATTCGGTAGGTTTAAAACCTGGCCGGGGCAAGTATTTTCAAAAATTATAGAAAGAGTTTTTGAAGTAAAACTTCTTTAATGGCAGTAATTTTTTACATCGCGTAACGAAAGTCGCATCAGAATCGCTTGACTAATTTCTAGCACTATTGTTACTAATGCTAATACGAATTACTACCACTATTTTGATTATTGCTGCTACTAATTTCTACTACCATTTTTACTAATTGCTACCACTAATTTACTAATTTTTTACTAATTTCTTCCACTTTTTACTATTTTGCTTTTCGGCAGGCAATCCCAAATCAACGGGTGCATTACTGTCATGAAAAATCTTTCACAAAAATCATTTGTTTTTCGGAGTCGGCGTAAACTTGCAGGCCCCTCAATTTGCGCACTCCCCAAATTGTAGGAGAAGTTCGGCCAAAATCGCTTGAAAGTTTATATCGCCAATTAAGTGAGTAAGTAATTAGGAAAAATAGTCGTAGAAATTATTAGTACAAATAGTGGTAGAAGTTAGTAGCAATAGTGATAGTAATTAGTAAAACTGGTAGTAGAGATTAGCATAAATAAAAATAGTGGTAGAATTAAGTAAAAATAGTGGTAGAAATTAGTAAAATAGTAGTTGAAATGAGTAGTGCTATTAATTTGTAGTAGAGTTAGTTAAAATAGTAGTTAAATTTAGTAACAATAGTGGTTGAAATTAGTCAAATTAATGGTAGAAATTATTAGTACCAATAGTAAAAATAGATAGAAGTTAGTACAGGCAAAGAAAGACATAAGTAAAAGTAGTGGTAGAAATTAGTGAAAAAGTTGTAGAAATTATTTGTACCGTTGATAAAAATAGGTAGAAGTTAGTAATTAGACCGCCGCTAAAGTTTAACTGAAGTTTAACTTCAAAAATTTAGGAACTTCGCTCAAAAATTTGATCATAATTTAATGCAAATATTAAAGAATATTTAAATTCACATCAAATTCCATTTATCTGCTTTAATTTTAGTACAGACTGGATTGCGCCCATTTACGCGCCGGTTACTATGTTTACTTACCTCTTAGTAACCGCCAATTGACTTCTTGGCACTTGGCTACGATAATAAATGGCAAAATAGATGTGAGTGGAATGCAAACGAGCCTAAGGGGAGCAATATTTTAATCATTCATTAATTATGACCAAAAGTAGATTACTTGTAATTTTAATTGCAAATTGAAATTACTACACAAAGCCAATGAGTCGATTGTGAAGGCATGCAAATTATGGTAGCTATGATAAATATGAAAGCCTATTAAGTGAATGAAATTATGTTGATTATGCCAGCAGCAAATAGGAGTTTAAATACAACAAATGCCAGCAGCAAATAGGAGTTTAAATACATACAACAAGCCGATAACAAACAGTAGGCTAACTTTAATCGACGAGCATTTTAATTGATAAATACAATTTAATTGACTTATGCGAATTTACTTAAACGCGCATTTAATTTTCAATGAATGGCACAATTCTTCTGCCGAATTAAACTTTTTCCAACCGCACTCTGAACATCTACATACATACATATGTACATGGGTATAATATATGCGACTGTGGGTTTGCAATGTGCAATATGTGGTTATTTAATACTTTCCCAGGTTATTTAACACCAATTCGCATACAAATTATGGTGGCACACTTTGGACTGTGCGCTGCAGCTGACACCAGGTGGCCGCAAGTAAACAACTGAGAATGAGTCGAACGCAACAAGGAGACAGACAACCAAAAAGCCAAATAGCCAACAAGAAAACCAACTAACCAACCAGTTAACCAGCACCAAGCCAAGCATGTAACCCGATCATCAACAGCAGCAGCAGCAGCAGCAATAATGGAGGCTAGTTGTATCCAACCATTGCTGTCGGTCGACCGCACACAAAGCGAAGAACAACAAAGCTGCGACGCGCCGCCACAACGCCGCATTGCCACTTGTCCAGGCAGAAATTAGTGGCGCGCCAATGCCGCAAAATGTCGGCAAAGCCGCAGTACAGCAAAGACATCGCCACAGCGACAGAGGGTCGTAGCAGTTGTAGCGGCGATATGTGAGAACTTGTGTAACTGCTTATTAGGATGGTCCAAAAACACACGGAAAAATAAAATGTTTGGAATTTTCATCTAGAATTACTGAAAATAAAATAAAAATACTCATATTTTTTTTGGAAATTGGTTATTATTTAATAGTGCCACTAGAGTTTTAAGATTTGCTTGAGGAAAACCAAAATTTTTCGTAGAGTTGCTATAAAATCATTACAATTCAAATAGTTTTGTTCAAATAAGAATATCTTCAGTAAAAGAAATTCTAACGCATATTTACTTTTAAAGTTATTCAGACTATTTTTTCCATAATCAATTAGTAACTTCACAAATAGCGAAATGGGAAATGTATATTTTTCCGCATTTCTAAAACTATTATTTTGAATGTTTTTTTTTTAATAAAAGTGATTCAGAATTTCCTTTATTAAATGATTCTACAAGGTGCTGTTTAAGATATAGTTTCAAGATCACTGATTGTTGAAATATGAGGATTTAGTATAAGGCATTCATTATTGTATTTTATTTTACATTAAAATGTAAATCTTCTACTTATTAATTGGCGCTGTAACTTGGCGATTTTTGGCGGTTACACCACATCATCTCAGCCGTTATTTTACCTTTCTCTTCCTCTGCCCCCATCAGTGGGACCGCGTTGAATATATATTTCATTTATATCCAGCGTAACCTCTAGAATACTCCATACGGCATTTTCTTCCCTCGGGTATTTTTCAAGATGCTAACCATGAGTGCCCGCAGTTTTGTTGTTCCTTAGCCGCTTTACTGCTATTCGATCTGCGTTGAGGTCGTATGACGCCATCAGCGATGTAGGGTTCGGTATTTTCATCTTTGCCATTTTTGCTGCTATCATTTAGCAAAATGTGTTCTTTGGGCATCAGTCAGGAAATTACCCCAAACTTGAAACCTATTTTTGAGCTGCGATACCTTTCGATATAATTATCGGTCGTTAATATTATTAGCAAGCATCTAAGGCTCCTCGCACTCGCGCCTCCTGACATTTATTTCTTCACTCTTCCTGATATCTATCTTACTCAGCTCGAATTGCGCCTGGTCGCAGAGTGGCCCCGTGGACACAATTCGTAGCGGCGCGGCATCACTCATCGCACCAGTCGTTTTTTTTTTGGGGTCGCTGAAAGCCAACGACTTCTTCAGCAGCTGTACGTAGTGAGTGAGAAATGTGCTCCCAATACTCGCGATTTCGGGTCTTAGTGAGCTGGTATGAGAGTCGACTGGCGATGTTATTAGCTGCATTATGCTATTGTAGCTTTCCGACATCGATCTTTCATTGTGTATTCGGACGTACGTTCTTTGTTCACAGAGGCATAAGCATGCCTTCCGTCTATTGCAATCGATGATCGAATTGGGTCCGAGTTTTCTGATCTAGAAGCAACCACGTAGACTCATGAATCTTCCATTATTTTAACCTGGTGCTACAGACTACCATATTGCGATTAAAATTGATAATTGCCCTTCTCTTCCGTAGAAGCGTAGGCACAAATTTGTGAGATGTTGAGGAATCTTGCTTTGATGCAAATCATGGTGAGACGCCCGTTCACCGGAGTGAACTGTAATACTCTGCAACGAAGTATCTTTCCCACCACGAATACAATACCGAAATGGCGCTATTTTTCATGGCATCTGAAGTGACGTCGCAAGGTGCAATGGGTTTCTTAACTTACCCTGTGCATTTTTATTCCTGGATGGCGGCGATGTAAGCCATTTCTCTCACGAGGACATCAAGCAGTCGGGCTATGGCGTCTTTTCCATTAAGGCTTCGGACATTTTACGTGTATGCTTCAAAGTCCACAGCCAGATATTGGAGCCTTGCAGACACACGGAGATAAAATCACCCGAATGTCGTGAGCTTCCTGAACATCATAAAGAATAATCATTCTGGCCACCCTCAAGTGAATAACAATCAGAGACTTTTCCCACTTGTGTGGACTTCTATACAAGAAACCACCATCTGATTGGAAAACAAAATTCTCATTACGGAACACTTAACAATAGTTAATGTTCAAACCTGCAATTTTAAATCCAGGCTAATGCCATTCAACAAATTTTTTCGTACGCCTGGCCACCCTAATATACATATGTAAGTATTCATGTCATTGAGCAGCAGTTTAGGCATGTGTGTAATGGTTATGATAGTTGACAAGAGCAGCAAAGGCTGGAATATTACCATCAACTAACCAAATAACCAAAGCCTTAACTTTCTCACCTTAACAAAAACCCTTTTATCGATCTCCCCTACTTCCCCACTTCACAGACACCCTAATACCATCAATGCGTATGACATTAATTCGCTACCTTTTTACAGCCGCAATATGTTTGTAGCAACATAGCCATGTTAAGACGTTGAGACATTAATTGGCAATTGAAATTGATAGCCGCACATGTGGTCTGGTCGTAACCGTAAGTGGGAAACTATTCGACCCGGCACACAGGCGCACTCGATGAACCGGCAAACCGACAAGCCGACAAGTCGGCCAACCTACTACAAATACCAGGCACTCAGCCGACGATGTGCAGGCATCCACGCTCATTGGGAATTTATGGTATTTTCGTTTGAACCTGACGCCAACAACTAACGGCACAGAGCGTACAAGTGGGGGTAATGAGGGATCACTTAATGGCAAACTATGGAATGTTGTTGGTTGGTTGGTTCGATGGTTGGTTGGTTTGCTGGTGGAAACGTAAAGCAAATAGTTTGCTCTCGCACTCACTGGATCCGGCGTATTGTTTATGAAGTTATTGTGAATTTTGTAAATATTTAATCAAGGTCGAGTGGTGCACCGAATGAAGAAATTAATACTTATGACTGGGTTGGAGATTAAGTGCTCCTATTATTCTTACTATTATTAAATGCTAATAGCTGACAGGTCATGAGTGCAAAGCATACAACCTCTTAGGTGAAATATCGAATGCTTGCATAGATGAAATTAACAAGTAAAAGGCTAGCCTAATGGAATATTTAGTGTTTCATTCATTATAATTTCATGAAGCTAATGTATTCCACTTTGGAGTGATGCCCTTTTTATCACTGCTCTTTGTGGGAGGTGAAGCAATACAATTTTTAAACTAATTTATTCAGATTCTTTTAGCTTGATGCACTTGTGATGCTTTAAGGTAGCTACAACTTGACATATCACAAAACTCTAGCAAGATGCCCTGTTTCCCCCTGAAGAACTTCAAAAAAAAAACAGATATAAATAATGTATGCAAAAGCGAGATGCCATCAGCATAGAAAACCGTAAACGATTTATTTACAGGCGTCAATAACAGAGAACGAAACCAAAAACGCGGGGGATCGTGTACCAAAGGTATATGGAGGCAAAAAAAAAAAAAACATACAGATAACGGACCTCTCATTACGTCAAATTACTGCTACGTGTGGATTCATAACAGAGCAGCGGAAACGTCAACGGTGGAGAGTTGGGAAGCAAACACATCAACATCCAAGAATGATAGAATACAAGATTGCGCTGATAGATCTGAAATTCGGAGAGTAACTTAGCTGTGACGTCACACGAAATTTACCGGTGGAGAGAAATGAGAGGAAACACATTGGTATACATGTTAGAAAGAATGCACGCTAAAATTATTAAACACGTTGGAAAGGATGTACATGTTTGCGAGTAAACATACTTACCAGGTTTTTGTAAAGAAAATCTGTTGTGACGTAGAAATTCTGTCAAAATTTTCAAGAGAGGATTAGTGGTACCAGAATCTGTGCCACTTTCTGTATTATTTTCACCATGGTCATAATGGCGGTATTCGGTGACAAAAACACAGCAGATAAAGACAGCGAGAAAGGAGCTCAATACTGGGAGACTCCGAAGGAAACATAGAGGGGCGACACAAATGCTTGTATTACGAATACTGAGCTACCTCAACGAAACTTCGGATACATATTGCCCTGAATCCAAGGTACGCTAGTGTTGCAAATGAGTAAAATCGGATTGTAACCAAACCCCCAATAAAGGTGTTTTTTTTTTTAATCAAAAGAATGCGATATCTCGGTAATAAGTAAAGATAATTTGCTCAAGTCTGATACTAAGGATCGGGTTGGGAAAAGAAAAACGTGTGTGAGTTTTTTTTTTTGAAAATGGGCGTCGCGTCGTCCGCTTTATAAGAAAAGCTTAAACTATCTTACCAAACTCAACTTGGTTGGCTTGAATCAGTAAGCAAAATTTCGAAATTTTTTAAAATCGAACAAAAACCACGCCCACCTCTTATTTGACGGAAATTTATAAAAATAAACAAAAAACGCGATACCTAATTCAGCATTGTAGATAATTCGCTCAAATTTAATATGAAAGGTGAGGCATAACCCACTTTAGAACTGACAGATATATCTCCGAAACCATGCTAACAAAGTCTACGCATCACACTTGAGGTCAATAAACAAAATTTAAAATATTTAAAAAACTCTCACCAAAATTATGCCCAGCTCTCATATAACGGTAACTTAAGGAAATACACGGTATACAAAACATCGTGGTAATAGGCAATGTTGGAAATGGGCGAGGTACCTCCAACTTTAGAGCAAATAGTTATATCTCAAAAACTATGCCGACAAACTCCAGCAAATTTGGTACGTACATGGCAATAAAAAATGTAATGTTTTTGTACTATTGTAAAAATATAACAAAAATCCTTAGATCAAATAGGTACATCTCCGAAACTTCTTTGCCATTTCTCTGTCATATAACGACAAATTACTACCAAGCAATATATTTAAGATTTTACTAAATTATATTGCGAATTCTTTTAAATTTGGCCAGTATTTGAACCTGTGACCTATCGATTGAAGCGCGCATACGCTACACACTCGGCTACGGCCGACGGCAAATAGCTGGAAAGATATGGGAATAGAATTTTCGTCTGAAACGAGGCCGGGAGTTCGTCTTTCCCCCCAACAAGTAATATATTGCCTCATATATATAAGCATGACATTTATAAGAAATATTGTACATCTGCGTCAAATGGTTGCAGAGTAATAAGGAGTCAAACTTTTTATTGTGTTGGGCGTTACACCGCCGATACCCAAATATAGACGAATTCAGATGAATTCACCGTCCACTATTCCTGACCTGAAAACCAGAAGCCTTTACTGTAAAAATTTCATAAACATTGGTTGAATACTTTGGACGCCTATAAAGGACGCACATGAATTTTTATATATACGATTAACGTACAACAAGTAATGTTTATTTCAAATATAATTTTGCGCTGGATTTTTAAAGTTCCGTTGTGCCCGAGCTTAGACTCTTTCTCACTTATTTTTAGTACACTATATCCAAGGATACACTGTGGGACCATTTTAAACAAACCAAAGTCGCACTCGGTTTTTTAGTATTTTTTTTACTATCCGAAAGTAAACACTCAGCTTGATTTGTAAAAGCTCGTTTCAATTTTCTTGTATAGCCTAGTAAATATTTCATGCAAAACTAGAAGTGATGAGTATGTATGAACGTATTTGTTGTAAATCACTTAGTATCGCACATGTTACGAAAATCACTGCAACATATTTTCAAAATTCTCACACTCAATTACGTGAATAAATTGGCAAGAGGTATATCCAATGTCAGCGTTGTAAAATAAATCGTGAGAATTCTAAAGAAGCGTATTACAGCTGGTGTGGTTTGTAAAACTTGTTAAAAACAAAATAAACTTCTAAGTCAAAAAAAAAAAATAAATTAGAGCAATGTATTCGATATTTGTTTATTTTCACTGACCTTTTACTCTTCAAAAATCAACAAAAGAACGATTTTTTTCGGCCTATGTTTAGAGTTTTAAAACTATGATGAATAGCTACAAGGCTGATTTATGTAATCCTGGTGCCATGTTTAGAGTTTTTCGAAATTATTTTAGATGCCAGAAAAAAGGCTAATATGAAAAACTAACTCTTCCAATATTTTTTTACACAGTGTTTGGATTCGAGGTTTACGGATTTATATGGAAGGACCTTGAGAATATAAAAAAAACTATCGTACAAGGTTGATTAGCCGAAAAATGGAGATTTATAAAATATGTAAAGTTTACTTTCGGAACTTATTTCGTTATAAAATCTTTTATAGTATATCAAAATAACCAGAGTATCAACTTAAAAAAACAGCATGGGCAAAAAACTTCCGAAGAGCTTTTGGCACTGCTCTAAAATATATAAAGTCTATTTTTGAAAGCAGGTCTTTACTGTAACAATTAATATCTTTAAGTCAATGTTATGACTGTTTTTGAACAATGAAGGACATGCGAATATTAAATGCTATCATTTAAAGTTCATCGTCATATACTGTAATTTATAGAAAAAAACTATTGTCCTGAACTGTTTTATTTTACTCACCCTATTTCTGAGACTTTCTTCTATCTATTACCAAAAACAAAAAAAAAAAAGCGGAGCAATGGATTTCATTTGTCTTACTTTAGGCTACGAATTGCCACGCTTGCTGCCCTCCCGTTTCTACGTTTCTAGTTCTAAATGAATTTCAAATACGGCCACTCTTATAAAAAATGTGTGGTTATTGTTGCCCTTTAACAAATTTTATTATTATTCTTAAAATTTTCTGTAATCCTTCCCAACAAAAAACCGGCTGGAAGCACAAAAAAGGTTGTTGTTATTAAAAAAGATTCTCACTCATAATTATTATGGAAAACCTTTAATTTTATACTTATAATTCAAAATAATGGTTATCGATTACTTTTTTCTTTCATAATTGTTATTAATATACCTACTTTTATAATTCTTAAATAATCATTATTCGGATCTCAGGAACATACACATGAGTTTTCAGTAATATCTTTTCACATCATTTCAAGTATATTAATATTTTCTTTTTCAATCTACTAATAAGTTTTTGTTTGATTTTATTTATTATTAGTTTCTTTCTTTCACTTTCGCAGGAGTTAACGTTTTGGATGGTATATAAAACTACGCCTATATGTCATACAATCTTAGTGTTTAAATGAAACAATAAGCGTTTGTTTAACGGCTGGATCTGCCACTTGCGACATGCTCAGCACGTTACCGAAATAAACGAACATATAAGCTTTCTTATCCAATCCGACGAAGCGTGACGACCGAGCGGAAATTTCATTCAGGGATCGTACCTCGTGGGGCCCGGGTATCGGTTGCCGGGAGCCAGTAGGACGCAGTGGATAAAGCTGCAGACCTGCCAGAACGCCGCAATCCGCACGGTGACGGGATGCCTGCTGATGCCGCCTGAGGAACATCTCCACCAAAAGGTCAGTGTGCTCCGCGTTAAGGAGCACAACCTCATGCTCAGCAAGCAGTTCCTTGCTGGGTGTCACCGCTCGGGGCACCCAAACAGGCATCTGCTTGCAGTGGAGCTACCCCCCAGGCACATCAAAAGGCATCTCTTAGAACTGCAGGACAAGGTCCAGCCATATGTAACGCAACCACTGGATCCGGAGGCATACCGGCAGGTCCCAAGCAACATCCACAAAGAGACAGTCACTACCACCATTGACTCTCGCCAGGCAAATGCTGTAATTGGAGCCCAACCACCACCTGTTGCAGATGAGGAGTACCTGCCACCCCGCGAGACCCGCGTCACTCTGGCACAATTGCGATCTGGATACTGTAGTAGACTCAACTCCTACCTATCCAGAATCATGCCTGACATACCCAACACATATCCGGCTTGTGGAGATTCTACGCACGTTACCAATCACCTATTCACATGCCCTCTTAAACCCAATCATCTAATCCCCTCTCCCTCTGGTCCAACCCTGTCGAAACTGCACGTTTCCCGGTCCTCCCCTAGATGAGTTTGACGACAACGACCATGGGTGAATCCGCTCTTTACGGGGCGTGATAACCGCTACAACAACAATAACATCAAAGCAAACATACTAAAGCCTGTATATTTATTTATAAATTAGCCCCGAAACACCTTGCCACCTAGCCGTAAACAAAATATAAATATCTACAGCATTAAATACTCGAAATTACAATTAATGAAATATGTCTGTGTAAGAGAGCCCTACACGGCACTTGATCACAACCAGTTCCAAAGGATCAAGTGTGGACTAGTTTGGTAAGAAATTGATGAGAAAGAATTATCGAAGAAAAAGAATTTTTATTTTGATGCAATTTTTCTTCAAATCGATTTTTTCTCCCCATTGAATAAAAATTGCCGCAATACTGATAAAAAGCTACACAAATGAAATCTGTTTTCTACAAAAGTTTAGCGCGAATTCACTGCCACTTGTCATTCTTTTGATAGCTATTTTCGCCGATCCAGACAAATTTTTTTTTTTTTTGAGTAATAATAGAGCAAAGTTTCTTAAATACTTAGAACCAGAAAAACTAGCCAGACGTTGTCCTGCCTATACTAACTTATTAATTGCCCTTTGTAAATGAAACCAAAAAACCCATTTCGAGTTCTGTCACATATAACAGGTGGCATCCCTCTCGCCGAGACGAGCAGTTTGACACCATATTTTAATATGTCATATACTTGCGTAGAATTTAATTGAACTTTTCTTTCAAAACAGGTGGCAACCATCTTCAAAATATACCCATATAGTGTCTTCAGGCGAAATTAATGGTTTGACACTCATATTTTACTATTGTGCACAATTATTTCAATTCGGCTTGCAAACAGTTGGTAACCTTCCTTAAAATTTTGCTATGAGTATTCTTCTAAGCAAAATGAACCGTTTGACATCCATATTATACTACTGCATATAACTTGTGTATAATTTTTCTACGTTCGGCTTTTAAACCAGGTGGCAACCCTTATAAAGTTAGCTATGAACCTTCTTGCCAAGACTAACTATTTGACAGCCATATTCTATTATTTCATATAACTTCCATACAATTAAATTTAATTCGGATTTTCAAACAGGTGGCATCCCTTCCCTAAATCTATGCATGAACCTTCTCCTCATCAAAAATACTCATTTGACACCAATTATTTAATATATTCATATACTTTATGGCCTATTATTATAATAAATTTCATAAAAATCGGTCGAGCCGTTTCCCAGGAGTTCGAACACAAACACCGCGACAGGAGATTTTATTTTTATATAGTTATCATATATAAGATGAAAGATATAAGTATATGCAATATAATTTAAAATATTTCATTTATTTTTATATTGACTTGATTGATATTATACCAAGTGGATATAACTCCAAATGGCAATAATTCGATAGGCTTTAAAAATACATTAATTACTTCGAATTTATATAATGAAATCATATTCCATAAATTATCCTATGAACTCTCCACATATGAACGCGACTTTTGGTTTGATTTCTAAATATTCACAAAACAAACTCTCGCGTCATCGACGAAGCAAATTTGGGGGAAACGGTGTAAAGGGGATAGTGAAAGACAGCAATTGATCGAGTGATAGTTAATAAAATGAGTAGATATGTTAACAACCAAATAAACCATCTCATCACGCCAGTCAACCAACTAATCATATGCCCCATAAATAGGCAAATAAAGTTGCTAATCAAGAGTAATCAAAAACGTCGTCTAGACGGACAAGCTCAGCTGATTTTTCCCTTAGATCAAACTTCTCAGCAGTCTATCGTATTGCGTTTTTAGCTTTTTTTGTTTTATTTTCCTTGATTATTGACCGCTTGCTTTTGCTTTCCCTTATAGTTAATTTTATACATTTTTTTGTATAATAAAGCCTATATTTTGGTAGATCTTGAGGAGCCTTCCCTATTTGTTTTCGTCTTTTTTCTATTGTGCTCTCAGTGTGCTTTTTTTGAGCTGTGTTTGTGGTGCATTCCATGGCGACTGTTTTAAGAAATAATAAAAAAATCGAAATATTAACAGGTTTTTAATTTTTACCAATTAGGTTATCTACAATTAATAAAATAGACCGGGTGGTCCGTATATTGAGTTTCGTTTTATATCTTATGTTATATTTACAGTGACTAAAATCTTCGCAGAAAGTCAGTGTAATATCTCGGCGGAAGGAAATTAATCGCCTTACGCTTAAACAACGTTGGGATGTGATGCAAACTTATTTCCAACGCAAACTGTGCGTTTATTGAAAAGAAGTTTTTAAGAAGTTTTTTTTTTGGGACACCCACTGCACCTGTTGTACGCAATTTTTTGCAAAAAATTTGTAAGACTGAAAATGTGGCACCATCGAACTCAATAACTCAACATTTCGCGCACCAACCTGATGTGGATTTTGCACAAAAACCTTGCATTATACGACCATCCGCTCCATTATCGCTGCTCTGTTTGGGCCTTAGGGCAGCTGGGAATAAACGAATTTTTATCTCTAAGACTACATTATCAAGCAAAATTGTTACATTTGGGGATTGAAAACCCCACAAGGGTTTCTTTTATTTTGGTGTCACTAGTTCCGGCCGAGATTCGATCCCGGAGCCAACCAAATGAGGCGCGCAATGGCTACACACTCGGCGACGGCGGCCGTTTGGCCATTGGAGTAAACCATTTGTTATTTTCTTTAATTGCCAAAAAAATTATTCATAGTTCCGCTGTACTATTTTGTGTGCTTAAACTATCCTGAGGTTGTGCCCAGTCTGTCCAGTCTTTCGATGAAATTGTGCTCTAGAAATCTGAAAAATGCAAATAGGAATTTAAAACGGAATTGTTGTTTTTTGGTTTTTATTTTTCGGTCAGAAATAATCATTATACTTTGTATTTTTATTTTCTCGATCAAGTTTGATAGTTGTTTTATAATTTGATTTTTTCGATCAGGTTTAGTAGATATTTTTTGATATTTATTTTTCCACCAAAAATAATCGTTATTTTTGTATTTAAAATGTTTTGATTTTATTTGAGCGATACTTTTTCTATCACAAAATATATTATTTTTATCACCGACAAATTTGTTTACGTTTATTACTTATTTTATTTTGATCGAAAAATTGTGAATACAAAAAAAGCGATTATTTCCGGACTTTTATCGTTCCGGTAATATTTCATCGATATTTGTGGATTTTTACTTTTTCATTGAAATCTTGGATTTACATTTTTTCGATAACATTTCATCGATATTTTTTGTTTTTTTATTTTTCGATCAAACATAATCGTTTTACTTGGATTTTTATAATCGTTAGTTTTGTAGCAAATATTTTTCGATCATATTTGATCGATACTTGTGATATTTTTTATCGATCAGAAAACAGTGTCATCGACGACAAATTTGTTTACGTTTATTATGATCGAAATAGTAGTAAATACTAGAATAACGGCTTGTATTGATGGAAAAAAATAAAATCAAAAAATATCGGTTAAATATTTTCGGAAAACTTTAAATCCTAGTATAACGACTACTTTTGAAAGAAAAAAAAACAAAAACAAAAAAAAAATTACCGGCAAACTCCATCAAAAAAATAAAAATGCAGGAATAACGATTATATTTGATCAAAAAAATAAGAAAAACAAATCATCTAAATAAAAATAATATGTTTAAGGATTATATCGATATATTCGAGTTTTGATGTGAACGATTTTTTCCAATGATTTTTAAATCCGGAAAAATCAAATTAACAATTATTTTCGATACAAAGTTATTTCACTTGCTGATTATGGACTTTTAGTAAATTTGTGACATCCTTAGAGTGATTAGATATCAATTTAAGTATTGTCGAAGAGTTTAATTGCCTTCGACTATTTTAGAGCTTGGGGCTTCAATGGAATAAATTTCCATTCATTGCTTTCCGGAAATAATGTTGGCATTTTCCCATCGAATTACTTGACTGCCTATATCCATCCTGTAACCAAATAAAGGATAATAGCAAAGGTCCGGGATCACTTTCCAGTAAATATTGGAAATAGATTTTCCCCATTTTTACTGAATTTCGAATTCCAAGTTAAGCAGTTTCGATTGATAATTTGATAAATCTTTTGTTGGTACTCATTGAAATTTCAGAATGTACGAAGGTAACGACAACGAAAATAATTGTGCGAGGGAATTTTGCATGGAATAGCTCTTCCGTAATAATACTGATAACATTTTTTTTTTGCCCCAAAGCTGCAATTAACCTTTGTTAATTATTCAAGTAATACATTCTTCCTTCCACTACATTTACTACCATTCATGGCCGCTTATCACGACAACTCTGCACATATAAAATCAATCATACATCTACATATGTACATACTTCTCGTATTCACTTGACATCAAACATTCATATGTCTGTTTGTATAGATATTCTCGAATTAATATCACATCTTCTTTTATATTTAGTATATGTGCATATGTAGTTGTGTATCCTGTAGATGATTTTTCGCATGTGCAAAAGCCACTAGCATCTGCCGTTCGCACATTTATTTCATGTTTAATCGCCAGTTGAATGCGTGCCACGCAAACGAGAAGCAAAAAAATTACTAAGGATATTTGTAGGGATTCTTTTACTTTACCGCATACTCAATTTTAATTTAATTTTTTTGTATTCTCTCAATTTTTTTATTTTTTTTTTATTTTGTTTTTATGTAGTAATTGTGTGATACACCTTTCGCTGGCGGACAGCTGTTGTCGTTTAATATAGCCTTTCATTTCTTTACCTTTCCTTTGGTTATTAGTAATTTCTTTGAAAATAAAAACACAGCTGCTTTCACAATAGCTTTGAACTAAATTTGCACATGTGTGTATAAATAAATATGCACATATAATATATTTAGAATGTGATACATGAAAGCATTTTGGCTTAGTTAGTTAGAGCGTCTGTTACAGACAGCTGCGCAGCTAAGCAACTATTCATTTGTATAAGTATTTGGGTGTTTTTCGTAAACGCCCTGCAGTGAAATTTACAAGTTTTAATCTAGCTTGGTATAAATTTGCGTACCCACAAGGGACACGATATGGGCATAAATTATCGATATGGTACTCATTTAAAGTGTCGCTCAAAAATAATGGGGTACACATAAATAGAATCGAATAGAATCTCAAAGGCTCGATACCCAAAATGTTGAAAATAAATTAAAAATGAAATTTCGTCACAAAAATAATGGTGCCCATAAATATCGAATTTCAAAAACACGATACCCAAAATATCGATACTAAATTAAAACTTAAATTTTGGCACAAAAAAAGGTACCCATAAATATCGAATTTCAAAAAAATTTTGCCCATAAATATCGAATTTCAAATACCCGATACCCAATATATCGATTGTAAATTAAAAATGAAGTTTCCTCACAAAAAAATGGTACCCGTAAATATCGATTTTCAAAGGCTCGATACCCAAAATATCGATAATAAATTAAAAATGAAATTTCCTCAGAAAAATAAACTGGTACCCATAAATATCGAATTTCAAAAACACGATACCCAAAATATCGATACTAAATTGAAACTTAAATTTTGTCACAAAAAAAGGTACCCATAAATATCGAATTTCAAATACCCAATACCTAAAATATCGATACTAAATTAAAAATGAAGTTCCGCACGAAAAAAGTGCTGCCCATAAATATCGAATTTCAAAAAAATTTTGCCCATAAAAATCGAATTTTAAAGACTCGATACTCAAAATATCGACAGTAAATTAAAAATTAAGTATCCTCACAAAAAAATGGTACCCATAAATATCGATTTTCAAAGGCTCGATACCCAAAATATCGATAATAAATTAAAAATGAAACTACGCCACAAAAAAAATGGTACCCTTAAGTATCGAATTTCAAATACCCGATACCCAATATATCGATTGTAAATTAAAAATGAAGTTTCCTCACAAAAAAAAAAACTGGTACCCATAAATATCGAATTTCAAGTACTCGATACCCGAAATTTCGATGATACGAATAAATTAAAAATAAAGTTAGGTCAACATTTTTTGTAAAACGTAGTCTATGTATTTGTCAGTTAGAAAATATTTGTATAAGTGCAAGCTAGGTCATTGGCTTTATATGCCGAATTCGAAGATCCAAGTTTTGAAAAAAATAGTACTCTTTCCGGTGTATCGTTTTATTTCAGCAATATGACCCTTGGAACTTGAACAAAGTGGGCAACAGAGGACGCACATCTCCTAAATTTGTTTTCCTATTTCATTTGACGCTTTCTGATTTTAAAATTGACAATTCTCAATTTCAATTGACGGTTTCGCATTTACATTTGAGAATGGTGTAGTTATGGGCAGTGATTTATTTTTTATAACACAAAATTGACTTCAATTTACGACGCTTTGTTAAATGACTCAGTTCTTTTCGGTTCTGTAAAATAAATACGAACTAAAACCAATTTATTGAGTTTTTCAGCGCACAAGTGCCAAGGGTATTATAACTATGTTCACCTTATGGTTGTTTTGTTACAGCACAAAACAGACGAGATAGATATAGAAATATATATGCAAAAATTTTCACAATGGAAAACGAAACCGATTAAGTCATATATGTCTGTCCTTCCGTCCTGCTGTCCGTCCACGCTTCGGGTAACTCGAGTAAATATTAAGACATTTTAACGAAACTTAGACGTTGCTGTTCACAATAGGCGAAATCGCATGAATACCACGCCCACTGGACGGTATTTTATGGAAATCAAAAACTACGACATTTTAGTAAATGCAACACCTAAGTTGCTAAAATTTTGAAATAATATAATTTTTGAAAAAATGTGCGTGGTATCACCAACTTTAAAGCAAATAGATATATCACCGAAACTACTTGATCAAGCTTTCTGGAAAAAAACCCCCACAGCAATTTACAAAAAATTCGAAAATTGGATATTTAAAAATAAAACACTGTCACAGCTTCGGTCAAATTTGTTACAAAGAGTTTAGCTAAACGGAGAAATACCAAAAAATCAAAATTTTTGAAAATTGGCGTGACACTACCCGCTTTAGAACAATCGAAAATTACTTTATGAAATTCTACCAATTTTTTGAAAAATTTTGCATTTTAGCTCTGTAAGCATAACTTCGAAAATTACAAAAATTAGACAAAAACCAAGCTCATATGTATATAACAATAATTTCAGGGGCCGAAAATAACCGTTATTTTGATTTTTTCGGATCTAAACATCAGTGGCAAAGATTCTTTCAAAACAAAACTCGAATATATCAATATAATCCTTATGCCGTATGCTACACAAATCTGACCTTATTTTTATTTAGTCGGTTATTTGTTTTAAATCGCTCTATAATCAATATTTTGTGATTTTTATTTTCTCGATCAAAAATATTCGCTAACCATGTATTTACAATTTTTCGATTGTAATACTCGTATATACAAATAAATTTTTCGGCGATGACAATAATATGTTTTATGAACGAAAAAAATATCACAAAATAACAATGAAATTTGATCAAAAACAAAACCAAAGAATAACGGTTACTTGTGGTTTAAAAATTTAAAGTTAGGTTAAAACATAACTTTTTTATAAAAATTATAACCATTACGGTGCCTGGTTAATTTACGAAAATACTAAATATTCGATACTTTACTAAATCGTCAAATTCGTTCAAATTTGGTACAAAAAATACGGAAAGAAATAAGAAAAAGTATAAATTTTGTAAAATCGGTGAAAAAAACGTCAATGGTTTGAAATTGAGGAGTGTTATATGGGTTAACTGGTTACTGTTTGAAAAAAAAAAAATAGGCGGCGGTTATTTAAAATCCGGTTTGACCCAAACTTATACCCTTTTTTAAGTGTTTAAACTTTAGCAAGGTTCCGAACGAATGAAAATAATTTACATCAGTTTCCAATGTCTGAAAGTTTATAATAAAAATTCGAAAATTTTACTTAAAAAAATCTTCTCTTTGATAACGATTATTTGGGTTAAATTTTCAACGAATATAATTTTAGAGCACGGCATTGCCGAAGAAGGAAAACGAAGTAATGCCATAAAAGGTTAAGGAAAAAGTTAAAGAAAAAACGAACAAATAAGTCGTTTGGATGAGGATTGGCCTAAACTTATCCGATCCGTCACAAATTTAGTGTAGAGCTATTAGGTGGTATTCAAATAAAATTAGAGGTAAACATTTTTTTTTTAATAATATATTGTGTTATATATCTGCGAAAGGATTTAAAGTTTCTAAATTCAAAGCTATATATCAAAAGAAAGCTAAGATTTTTGGTTACACCTGCGAAAATCTAGAAGAAATCGACCGAGTAGATTTCGATAAATGAGCAAAATTTATAATTCCAGCAGCCCAATTTTTCAGCCCATACCGCCACCAATCCGCTGAGTTAAAAACATATACTTAGCAATCCCAGTATTTGAATCGACTAGTTCCGTATAAGCATCGTAACAACAACAGAATAATGCACATATAATTCGTTTAAGAAATTCTCTTAATCTCTCAGTCGCGATTCGAAACACTAAACACTCTACGTTTGAGTAGTAAGCGATGTATTTCCTTCCTTTGAAACAATAAAGAACTCAAAATTACCTTGTCCTCGTTATATCACACATTTTAACCGAGTATGACCCTAAAATCTTCTTAGAGTAATCAGTCAAACTAGGCGATGAAAATTGAAACCCTGAGGGAGATTTTCGATTTCATTTTATCGTTTGCAATTTTCAAATTTCGAAGTACGACTATTATGAATACCAATTCGTGAAGTAGAATATTTGTTGACTATTTAGCTTGTCCCTGCCCTACAGGGTATTTGTGTGTTTGCCATGTATAAGCAGATATTGTTTTCGTGTTAACATGAATGTTGTAATTAGATATGAATTATTGGCATGCAGCTTAAAGGTAAATTATGTTCCAAATACTTTATAACTGGCATTTGTTAAGTATTTTAAATATTCGTACAGCAGGTTGCCATGAAAAGATAAAAATGAAATTGAGTTAAGATATTGATCAATAGAAAGTTATTGAAGTATCCGATTAACTAAATATGTTTGAATTTCTCGTAATATTTACAACGTTTCGTCTTTTCTAATAATAAATTTTCCAACTCGCTTTCACTATTGTGGCTTCCTTCTATTTCGTGCTAATAAGTCCCGAAATGGACATATATTATACGTTAAAATTAAATATGCATAAAAGTTTAAAATTATGTGACAGGTGAAGTAGGAGTGCAGCAGATGTTGGTTCACTCTAATTAAAGTTTATTTGGACGACATTTATCTCGCGAATTCTTCATCGCTGAAAAGCTCAAGCACCGTAAGTATAAAGCCTTTGTAAGGCCTCGCTTGCTTCCCGGTAAACCCTTTGATGACCTTGTCATGGTTTGTCCGGTTCGACCCATGCTGTCGAATTCCCTAAGGCTTTGGTGTAGGTTTTGTGTAATATTTTCAGCGTAGTTTTCCTAAAGCAAAGGGCATATGCAGAATTTCGATCAGAGGGCCAAAACCTTTCAGGCACCAATTTAGTAGAGTTATGAAATGAATCTAATTCAAAATAAGACAACGACGATCTTCAGAAAATCTTTCTAAGATTTTTTTCCCCCAATTTCATTTTAATTTTCGGATGTGATTTTACTATTCGATGAGGAGTTGAAACTAACCGGGCCATTTATCAAAGTGTCGCATATTGAGATTTATTTTGTGCTATAAAAAATAAATCATTGACCATAAATAGTATAATAAGTTGTTCGTTTATCTGATTCGGTTAGATTTTTTGTTGATTTCAAAAATTTTTTATTAAAAAACTTGAAAACTTTATATACATTTTTTGCAGTTTGTTGAATTTTTGAGAATTTCTTGCAAGGTTTGGAACTTCTATTTGTATGGTCGAAGCTGCTGAGGTGGTCATTTTCCCCACCCTCCGTACGGTCTAGGAAGAACCTTGCATTGCTGCTGAGTGCGTCGTTTCAGTATTCACCATCCACCAGTTGTGAGTGTGGATACTGGGGTTGAAACCCTATAACATCTTTAGAATGCCCGCCGGTTCGGATGGTGTTACAGAAACCCAGGCCCTCCATCTGTAATGCATCTAGCCTCTACAACCTTTATTCGCCCACCTGCATACCCTCGCCTACTCTGCCTATCGGCGCTTTGTGCCGCCCTACCGACTTGCTCCAATCACAGGCATAAGTTTGGCATTGCTCTGAAACTAGACAGCATCCGTAGGCTAGGGTCTGGTCCAGGGGTTTCTTACGTAACCTGTAGGGCTACATTTACTAATGCAGAATGAAACCCCGTCAGTTGGCTACTGGGAACCTTGCGTTATCATTGGTTTTGTCAAAGACGCCAATAACTTTGATGATTTCTCTTGTCCGCGTAATATCTCTGATCGTGTTGGTGTTGATGTTTTTGTTATACTGGGAACGTCCTCTCGGGAAGAGATCTGGGTAAGACATGTTGACCTCGAAGCTCATCAGAAATCCGAAGCACGCCGTTTGCGACTTAGTTTTACATATATCAAAAAAAAATTATAATTAGAGGATTTACAAAAAAAGATCTAGTTTATTTTAAAGCAGTCGAAAAATGTGCAGTTATCCTGTTGTTGCATCCACTCAGCATAAGATTATCTCCGCTATTTTCTTTATGCTGTTCGCCAAAATTAGATCAGATTCAGTCTGAATTTTCATTCAACATTCAGCAAACGTTTAATTCCTGTTAGCAGAACTCAGCGCTGTTGATATCAGCATATTTGTAATGGGATAATCTCCCATTTGTGGAGATTGTTGATGTTGGGCTGGGGAAGGATGAGTTGATGGGCGACTACAAGTTGGTGTTTCCAACAAACGCAATGAAAGCATTTCCATTATCGATGATTGCCTTGAGTTCCTAACTGTTGATGTGGAAGTTACCTCGAACACTCTGACGCACGCAGCAGAAGCTTTCGAAATGGAAAGGAGGCGGTCTATTGCCTGCTCCGGAGAGTGGCGAAGGAGCCATCACTTGCGGCACTGTATTTTGTGTTTAAAATCAGCTCATAATGTTTGTTTTTTTAAGAACAATTGTTTCATAATTTTATGTTAGTGGTATGTAGTACGTGCTTACCTTTCTGGATTCTACAGCAGTGTGAAACTATTTTTCTTATGATTTTCTCCGTTCATTTCTCTACTCTTTCTCAATCGGAACCAACCGAGGGCAGGATCAGCGTTTTTTTCCATTTCCTTAACTAGCAACTAAAAGTTTGTATTTATAGTTTTTTTTATCGCTTCGAGAAAGCTAAATAGGCTGTAAGATTTCTTCGCTGAACTTTTACAGCAATCCAAATTTTAAATGACTGGAAATTTCCAGTAAAGTAATCTTAATCCTATAGGCAGTGAACGTAACATCGAGAAGCTTGAGTGAGGGCGCTCTTACTTTCAGTTTAATAGCTCACTAAAGTCAGCAGCGTCGCTTGCCCAATAGGTGCGATTGCAAGTGGCGCGCAGCTCCAGGAAAACTTTTTGCTTTATTTTAACAAAAATCGCAGCTATTTTAAATATCCTTGTACATCTTTGCAAATTGTTGAGCCTTGTTTTTATTTTTAATTTTTAAAAGTGGTCATAAAAAAATACATGCGCTAAAATTAAAACTTCATTACCCTTAAAATTTCGGGTAGGGTGTGTAGCATTAAAAATTATACAACAAATTTTGTTTACAGTGGGCAGCCCTCGACTGGCAAGCCTCTGAGTGTATTTCTGCCATAAAAAGCTGGACATTAAAATCATTAGCCATTCGGAGACGGTGTGCTACGAGATCAAGGCGCTTCCGAAAACCAAAGGAGAATCACGGCCTAGCATCGAGCCGTATAATACGACGCTAACTCATTAAAAAATTATTATCCTAATTGTTAGTTGCTGTATGGATTTTTTTCTAAAACAAAATAATAGATTTAAACACGCACCTTTAAAGATTTTAACAAATGTTATTTTATAGGTACTTTCAAAAAAGTAAATATTAGCCGGAATAATAACTGTGATGCTGTACTTTTCCAAAAAAATCCTGTCAAAAATAATCTCTAGAGTGAGATTATGAAGAGACGAAAAACCAAAAGGTATGGGAATAAAAAAAAAATTTTTTTCCTGTAAAAACTTCAATACAGTTTTCTTTCTAATTAAAAATAAATTTAATTTTGTTCAAAAGCTGCAAAATAAGTAAAATTCACTTCAAAATTTTTCGCTACAAACTTAATAACGTGCAATTTTTTTTTACTTTTGTGCAACAATTTATCGTTTGACACTTTTCATGATTTTACCCGAAGAAAAAGGTTGGGTAATATCTTGCGATTTCATTATCTACAAAACTCTTCAAAAATCGCTCTCATTTACAGGATTTTGATGTACTGGAACATCCTGTAAGTGCTTTGCCCGCACTACAAGTTCCTGGAGTGCACGAACAAAACTAATAATCAAGAATTTTCATCCTAGCTTGTCAGACGCAAATCATTTTTTTTTTCACCTTGACATTTATTTCCTATTTCTATGAATGATTATTTTGACTCACATTCTGTACATTAGTAAATCAAATGAGATTTTCTCGCCCAGATCCATTAAAGGCTAATACTTTTGCATTACTAAATATTCGCCGTTGCCTAGCACGTGCCGATAATTTCGTAAACAATTTCCCCCCATCACTAGGCAGTTGGTTGACTTCAAAGTGTTTTGATTGTACTAGGTTTGTTTATGTCAGTTAATAGCCGGACATGACGCGCAAACTGTCGGCTATGCGCTTCACTCATTACCAGCGGCATAAGTACGGTGACCATCCGTCCTGTATTGTACGGGACAGTCCTCTATTTTTGTCACTTGTCCTGGTTTTTTTTTTTTTTTTTAAGGGACGCAATATGTCCTCTTTTTTTTTTTTTGTCCCGTATTGTACCGTATTGCATTTATTATTACATCACTGACATTATAATACATCACTGTCTAAAACAGCTGATTGTATGTCATTACTTGACAGTATTTTTTAATTGACTACTTACACATAACTAAAACACACTACAATTTTTTGGCAGAAGACCGGCCTTGCAAAAAGATTTGTAAGTACACATCCTAAAATTTAAACATTACTAATTTTATTCAAAATAAACAAAACAAAACGATTAATTTTTAGAGTCCACATATCATGCCGCCAAAACGCAAATGTACATTTAACGATGCGTTGCAGCAGGAATTCATGTTTATCAAAAAGGCTGATCTGCCAAATGAAGTTAGATGTGAGAAATGCAAGGGAGTATTTTCGATTGCTAATGGAGGTCGGTCTGATATTTCACAACACCTGAAAACCAATAAACACAAACTTGCTGATAGTGCAGCCGCTTCAAGCAAAAGTTTGAAAACATTTTTTTGTTCCACTAGTTTTGAAGGAACAACTAAACAAAATGGTATTAATGAAGGAACTTGGGCCTACCACACAGTACAACATAATCATTCATTTAGGTCCAATGACTGTACCACCAAATTGATAAAAAGTTGTTTTGATACTAAGTATTCGTGTGCTCGGACAAAATGTGAAGCAATTATAAACAAAGTTTTGACACCAAATTCCATTACGGAAACAAACAGCGATTTGAAAAACGTTAATTTTGTAACTATATATAGTGATTGTTCAAATCATGGTAGTGTAAAAGTATGCCCAATCCTAGTGCGATATTTCAGCTATCGAAATGGAATTTCTATAAAAATATTGGAATGTAAGGACCTTCCAGGAGAAACTTCTGATATTATTTCGAAATACGTAGTGGACGTAATGAATCAGTTTGGAATAACTACCAAGTTACTTGCTATATGTGCTGACAACACAAACTGCAATTTTGGTGGTTCTAAAAGGCAAGGAAAGAACAATATTTTTACCAAATTGCAAGTCTGTACAGGACAAAGTTTAATCGGAGTGAATTGTGCGGCACACGTGCTCAATAACTGTGTACAAACAGCCATAGATTGCCTACCGGTAGATGTAGAAGTAATTGTTGTCAAGATATATTCATTTTTTTATATATATACAGTCCGAGTAGAAAAACTTAAAGAAATATGCGAAAACTCAGAAACGGAGTACCGTAAACTTCTTGGTTTTAGTAAAACTCGATGGCTTACTCTCAAACCAGCCATCGATAGAATTATAAGATTATTTAAACCTTTAAAAGAGTATTTTCTTTCGGAAAAGAAAGTACCAACTATTTTACATGATTTTTTTAATAATCCGAATGCGGAAATCTGGCTTTTTTTTATCCATAGCCAAGCTCAACTATTTCATTCAAAAATTTTACAAATAGAAACTCAAGAAGTAAGCATGCCTGAAGTGTCATTTATTTTGAAAGATCTTAAATTTAAATTAATCGAACGCAGAGATGAATTATTTTTACCTTTGGACGTTAAAAAACTTCTTATCGAATTAGATAAAAAAAATCTAATTAATCAAAGCAAATTTAAGCATGATGTGTTCGCATTTTATAACACCTGTTATGAATATTTGTCTCAGTGGGACTCATCTTTTCAAGAGGTAGAGTGCTTGAATTGGGTAATCCTTACAGAAGTACCTTCTTGGAAAGATGTAGAAAAAAGCTTAGAATTTGTTATGAAAATGCGAAGCAATGTAGTTATTGATGATTCCGAACTATTTGACGAGTTTGTTTGCCTCAAACAATTTTTAAATGAAAAAAAAATGCAGGAGTGGTCGCACAATAAAATTAGTGTTAGTGAAAAATGGGTAGAAATATTATCAAAGTTTGATATAAATAAAATTCCTTTCAAAAATATGTTTAAAATCGTTGAATTTAGTTTGTGTTTACCAGGTTCAAATGCACCCACAGAAAGAATATTCTCTTTGATGAATAACTTATGGACATCTGAGAAATCTCAGCTGAAAGTAGAAACCCTTAAGTCAATACTCATCACAAAATGTAATTATAATATGAATTGCCAAGAATTTAAAACGTATTTAACATCTAGAGATGATATTTTAAAAAAAATATCTACGGCTGAAAAATATTTATAGATATATTGAATATGTGATTTTTTTTGTAACTATGTGATAGTTATTTTTTGTTTATTTTTTTTTTTTTGGAAGTGAAGTAATATTTTTTTATTATTATGTACTATGCTTTATATATTTATATATTTTTTTAATAAACATATAAAAAAAAAACATGCTTTTAAAGAGATTTTTTTTTGTCCCGTATTCTGCTGCAACAAATATGGTCACCGTAGGCATAAGCAGCTTAATTTTTTTGTTTTTTTTTTGTTTCGTTCATAAACCTACGCATTAGCATTACATTTTGCATAAATTGTAATCGTTGACTGAGAATATTTTTTTATTACTAGCCAAATTTGGTACTGTAATAACGCAGACGAAATCATCACGTGGCATTCGTATTGTTGTGTGCCATAAAATATGGTGGAAAAAATATGTTTATTGCCTTGGTTGTTTTAAGCACGTCCTCTGAGCTGTTTTAATTGGTTTTTGTTTTTATGGTAAAATGTAAGCGCATTATATTGTTCGGTTGTATTTATTGTGGTTAGAATGGTAAAAATGGTTTAATTAATGGTTTTAGCAAATTAAATATTTCATAGAACTTAATGTGAATAAATGAAAGGGAATTGAGTTCTAGCAAATGGCAATTAACTTTGAAAATAATGCTTTTGTTTTGTTTACAGAAAATTTGAATAAGTCGTAAAAATTACAATGTGAATATTTTGTATGTAAAAAATAGTAAAAGCATGTTTAAAAATAAGCCGTAATTTAACCCTTCGTTGGTGTGGTGACTAAAAGTTCCTTGAGTGGTGTGGTGGGGTATGACATACCCCATGCCTATCAATTTCAAATAAATACCAAATTCCAATAATAGCAATATTTTGTGGTGATTTATTATTCTTTAACTAATTTTTAAAAAGTGTTAATTTGAAAACATAACAATTTTTCCTTCGTATTCAATATTATAGCCATAAAAAAAAGACAATATAAATTATTCCAAAAAGTGAGGTTCCAGTTTTCTGAAACATATTTTTTTTTTGTATTTAAACAATTTCAAAACTGTTTTTACATTTCAAAAGTAAAAATAACATTTATTTAAAGGAAAGAAAATTCACTGTAATGCATTAATTACATAAAAAGTTATGGCGATCGAATATGATACCCCAGCCCACTTTGAAAGGCTGTCCCATGGAACAGAAATATCTGGGGTATGTAAAACGTGGCAGATCTCCTGTATTTGAATGTTAATGAAAGCTATTGGGAGCGATAACGTATTCCTTAAACAAAAACATATATATATTTAAGGAAATACATGTGCTGGGGTATGACATACCCCACCACACCTCCGAAGGGTTAAGGAGGAAATAAATTTTAAATTACATCAAATTTATATGAAATTTTTCTGTAGACAATACATAGATTTTTTCAAATTTAAATTATATACTAAATTAAAATACATACATATATGCATACATATTAGGGTGGGTAAATTAAAAATGTTCAGAACATCTTCGCGATTCTAGGATCAAGCATTTTTGCTCAAGGAACCGTACCTCTAAAATGAATTTTAAGTCTGCGGAATTTTTTTGGCAGGTATTTTAAAAAATACTAAAAGTCGAAATTCAATTGCAAAAAAAAAAAAAAAATTATGGAAAATATTTTAACTATTTTAGTTATTTATTATAATTTTTTTTAACATCGTCAACTCATTTTCTTTCATAAAAAATAATTTTGTGCATTCGTTATATGGTGAAAAATGCCAAAAACCGGCGAACCGATCAAAAACCCATGCGAATTTTTATTGACTTGAAGTGTGCACTTTATTATATTGAAACTGAATTGGCCGCAAGCCTGCATATTAGATTATATCATTGAAATCTTATTAATTATTGAAATTTTTTTCCAATTGAAATGTAATATATGTAACTTTTGAAAATAACTGGTTAAAAAAATTTCGCAGACTGGAAATTCATTTTAAACGTATGGTTTCTTGGGGAAAAATAGCTGGTACGATCCTTAGTACCAGAATCGCGATGATGTTTTTGAAAAATGTGCAGTTATCCTGTTGTTGCATCCACTTGGCATAAGATTATCTCCGCAATTTTCTTTATGCTGTTCGCCAGAATTAGTTCAGATTTAGTCTGAAATTTCATTCAACATTCAGCAAACGTTTAATTCCTGTTAGCAGAACTCAGCGCTGTTAATATTAGCATATTTGTAATGGGATAATCTCCCATTTGTGGAGATTGTTGATATTGGGCTGTGGAAGGATGAGTTGATGGTCGACTACAAGTCGGTGTTTCCAACAAACGCAATGAAAGCATTTCCATTATCGATGATTGCCTTGAGTTCCTAACTGTTGCTGTGGAAATTACATCGAACACTCTGACGCACGCAGCAGAAGCTTTCGAAATGGAAAGGAGGCGGTCTATTGCCTGCTCCGGAGAGTGGCGAAGGAGCCATCACTTGCAGCACTACATTTTGTGTTTAAAATCAGCTCATATCTGCAAAATAATGTACTTTAAAATGTTTGTTTTTTTTTAAGAACAATTGTTTCATAATTTTATGTTAGTGGTATGTAGTACGTGCTTACCTTTCTGGATTCTACAGCAGTGTGAAACTATTTTTCTTATGAAGATGATGCTTTTGAACTTTTATTCAGCGCAATAGAATTGGCCTCACCCTAATATATTTATTTATGTATGTATATAAAAAGAGTATATCCGGATTGTTATCCACAGGGTACATTTGGGTTTTAGTTAGTCCCATACTAATGGGTTTTAGTTACAATTGTGTATTGATTAGCTATATAATTTTTTTCGAGCTGATGTGTAACAAAATTATATTTATTTATCGATTAGTTTTCTAATCAATTTTTATTGAAGTCTTTTTCTAGGATTTCAAAGTTTAGAACAGCATCCGATGTATTTAACTTGGGTAATTGCGAATACAGTTATTATTTGTATTAAATTTAGTTCAAGTCGCTTCATTATTTACATATTAAAATATCGATAATTTTGCTTTTTTTCGTAAAGTGAGTGGTCAACGTGGGTTTTATTTAAATCCTGTATATAATATTCGAAATTATGCTTACAGAATGGATATACAAAGTTTATACTAAATTTGGTGGAGTTTGTTTAAGAAGTTTCATATATTGGCAAATTATCTTATGCAATTACTTATCTACTTAATTGGCACTATAACCACCTAAACGATTTTGGTCGAGCTCAACATATTACGCGAGTCGTGAATTCGCTCTGCTAAATGGCATCAATTGGAAATATTAAGTTCACCCAAGAATTTTACTCTTGGTCTTTCCAACGCTCATCGTTCTATATTTTGCGGTTTTCGCCTTCGGAGATACGTAAGTCATACAAAAATCCTTCGCAAAAGTTTATCTCTCGCAAATTCCTAGCGTCATTTACTTCATTGTACACAGCGTCTAATTTTCGAAGTCACACAATAGAATGGGCACAATGAGAGACTTGTTGAGTGTGGATTTGGTTCGTCGAGAGAGGACTTTACTACGCAGTTGCTTACTCAGTTCAAAGTAGCACAGCGATATGGGAGCCATAACTTGAACAGTGCTTTTTATTTGATGACAGCAGGCTCATCGTTTTACCGTCGCTCACATCTGAACCCATTAGCTTTGCTTCTTTATTCCGCTAGAAAAAGGCAGAATTAAGAAATTTGGCGCTTGACAGCTTTAATTCTGCATCTCGAATTGAATTTTCTAGCAAAAGGTTAAAGAAATCGCAGTTCTGACAGAGCTCAACGTAATTTTACGTAGCCATATTAGTTTTTCTAGAATACCAAATTCAGACATCGCGGCAAATTGGAAGCTGTTTCTAGCTTATGTGCTATTGAAAAATGAGTTAAAGTCGACAAAGAAAAGGTGTATCCCGAATCTTTTCTCTTTGATTTGCGTTGGGAAGTAAGGTGAGTACCAGGTCTAAAACCGCACTGAATTGGTCCACTCTGTTCGTTCATGTCAGCTTCTGTTTTTCACTTAATACGCTTGACAGTACCTTATACGCTGTGCTAAGAAGGCAGGACGCCCTGTAGTTGACGCATATTGCAACATCGCCCTTTGTGTAGAATGGACAGAGTGCACTTAAATTCCAAATAGCAGGTAAGCGTCTCTGCTTTCATATTCTGCAAATGAGCTGGTGCATGAAATTTACCAGATCGTTGCTCCCGTACTTGAATAGCTCTGTTGGCAATGCCACAGCACCAGCGGCCTTGATGCTCTTTAGCAGCTTCCGAAGCTTTGTACATATATATCATCTTTACTTTCCATGGATGTCACGCATTTCCTACCCTTCCAGCCGTTCTTTCGAGATCGCTGAAAATTAATAAATTCTTCAGTGTCAGCACGTAAAGCGCGAGAGATGCGGTTCCATTGCATGCAGATAACACTTTGCTAAGAGAGCAGGAGAGCAACGTAGTGCCTGGCGATCTGCTGTGATTGCTGCTTTACGACGACGAGCTTTGCCAGTTGCAACTGGCGAGAGCTCTTCTCTGCAAAGAGGCGTGTGCGCATTTTGGCTGCGACAAGACGATGCTCCGAGTCGATGTTGGCTTCACGAATAGCACGCACATGCACAGCGCTGGAAGTGTGCCTTCCATGGTAAATTTGGTTTCGCGTGCTTCCATCACAAGAGAACCACCTAGTTGGATATATTTTTTAATTATTTAACCTTGTACTATAAACAACTAGGTCTTAGACGAAGTGGATCAGCCTTAGTCCGTTAGCGGCAGATTCGTTATGAAAGCTGAATTTACCGACTATGGGACCCAAGATTCCTTTATTTCCATTCCAATTAATAAAATCGCATAGCACGACTTTTATATTATAATCATTGGAGGGAAGGCGCATATAAGCGAAATGTAAAAAATATTCCCTTTAATGCGGATTGCGGAGCGACGTTCGTTAACTGGGCTGAACGACATTACCTGTCGACGTATTTAGTCTCTCTTCGAGCCAAATTTGCGCTCCTTTGCATCTTAGGTGTGGTAGATGTCGCAAGGTCTGTTGATGCTAATTGCTCGCCCGTCCATCGCATCTCTTCATAGTCCTTGTAACGTTTTCCGTGGTAATTTTTAGTATATGAAGATCTTGTTTCTTTTTTTTTTTGTTGAAAATATGAAGGATTTGAGTTTGGATGGTTTGTTAGACACAGCCAAAAATACCCTGCATTCATTGTAACAGCGCCAGACTGAATTGTGTTTAGAAATAGGAAAAATAGTTTACATGTCGGCCGGGAATCAGGTTCTGCTTAAGTCTACAAAGTCTAGTGAGCAGATGGGATGTGATCTCCGAAATATCAGCTATAATTTTTACCATTTTAACTGGTACTGGAAACAAGATGGCTTCCTCTATATAAATATGCTTATTATTTTCACATATTATATTTAAGTTTCTTAAATTGTGTTATCATTTTTTACACTCTATTTCAAATGCAATTGAATTTCTGTTATCATTTCCCAAAAGTATGTAAAAGGGCTAAACCACAGCTGCAAAATAAATACACTTCAAATACAATCAACAACTACTGGTATCCACTATATTTCCAATCCGCCTTTACTCAGCTCCGCAATTTTCTAGTATCATTATTGCAATCTACAATTCCTCTCAACTATTTGCTTTGATTTTCACTGCATTTGGCGCACATCCAGCCAGCAAGCCAGCAAGCCAGCCAGCCAGTCACAGAGACTCCATAGTATGTATACGCCGTGCACTTTGAATTCGATGCAACTAAGTAAATCTAGCGCCAATCTTACTGGACGCCAGCTGAGAGCATCATCGACGCATCGCCCACTGACTTTAATCAAATCCAATGAGTTCTTTACACCCTGTTTCATTCTATTATTACTTTTCTTCACCATTGTTAATGCAAACATTTCCTCTCTTGTCGTTGGCGCCTTTTTTCACAGCCACTCCTCCGCCCGCCACTCATCAATTTATTGAGTTAATTCTAATTTTATTTTCGCTCGTTGCATCAAAGCATATTGCATTTGTAGGTTTATTATGTTGTTATTTTTTGAACGCGAACGCCAATGCGAAAAAATTCACTCAGCTATTTGCCTCTCTTTTACCGCCAACTCATCTTCTGCTTTTTGCACCATGACTCTGTTTATCACTGCATACTTTACAAGTCATTCTTGGCATTGATATTTATTTGTCATTGTTATGCCTTTGTATTTTGCCTGCCTCCGGTTCGCACCATTTATTGTTTTTGTTTGTTTGCTGCCATTGCCTTCTGAGTTTTCATTCTTGCTTCTACACCCACACCCATTTTTGTTGGTACGATTGTGATCTGTGTATTTTTGCCCGGTAACGGTATAGACTTGTAGCACTGTAATAACGGTATAAACTACTATTTGTAGTGATGAAGTAATTGCGGTTTGTTGTAGATATTTTAGGAATCGACGGCAGCATGGCGCAAAAGTTAGCTAAATGTTTTTAGTTTAACTCCTCAATGTCTGGCATTTGTAGTAAGCAAATTGTTTTTGTAATTTTCAGTTGTTGTTTACAAGTATTTTAAACGAATGCGAGCTTTTGTGTAGATAATTGCGCGACTGCAATAAAGGAAACAAAGGAGAAGTTTTCACGGTCAATCTGTAAGGAATTTTGAAATAATTTGGAGCGATTATTTAGGAAAGGTGGATGATAATGATTTAATTTTGTGATAACTTCATCACTGGACAGTTGCTGTTAAGAGATATGAGAAGTTTCAGGCGCTTGTTAAAATCGAATAATTAAATCCTTTTTAGAAAATGTTAAAGTGTTAACAAAAAAATTGTATGTATGGAGTATGCTCTTATTTCGGAAAACTGGCAGCTTATATTTATTTATTAATTGCCCTTTGCATATGTAACAAATACCAGTTGGTAAAACTCGGAAAAATGTAGGTATGCACATTTTCCATACCTTGTGTATAATTAAATTAAATTTGACTTTTCCAGCACGTGGCAACTCTCTTTAAAATATTTAGATCTATAAACCTTCTCCTCAGCCAATCGAACTGTTTGGCACACATATTTTCACATCTGATATAACTTGTGTATAATTTAATTTAGATGACTTTTCAAACAGGTGGCAACCCTATCTACAATATATTATTTATGAACCTTCTCCCAGTCGAGGCGAACCGCTTGACACCCATATTTCAATATTTCATTCAACTTGCGTATAATTTTATAAAATTTGACCTTTTAACCAGGTGGCAACCCTCTCCCCATTATGGAGGAGTTCGTTCACAAACACTGCGACACTAGAATGTATACCAATCTATTTTTAAAAAATATACCGAAAATTCAAAAGTTACAACGAGTTATGTTATATGCAGTTTGCTTGATTTAAACTTTTACAGTTTTTTTTTTTTGTTGCGAGTGTGCACCTGAGCATATCGGCAATTGGTTTTAGCTCTTATGGATATACCAGTTTAATATATGTACCTTATTGAGTACAGCATAGATCGAGCCAGTACCTATATGCATTTTTTTTTTGTGGAAAGTGAAAAAAGTCCCGACCTAGCCCATCCAGACGTCCCGCGGATGCCGTGGTTCCCGATATCTATCACTGAATAAAACTAGCAGAAATTTCAAATAAGCTTATAATAATACATTTTATGTATTTAAGAAACTCAGTGTACTTAACTGTAGGTATACATATTTACTAAACATTTTTTTCTATCCAAAAACGTATGATAATTTTTTAGATGTCAAGTTTGGTTCGAAGACAACCCGGTTTTGACGTTGTGACATCTTTTGAGTAATTTTTTTTTGTTTTAAGTTTTTTTAAGTCCAAGTAAACGTTTTCTTTTTTCTTCTAAAATTTTATTTGAAGTGAAAACACTCGCTCATTTGCGACCGACGAGGGCGGAGTGCTAAGAATTTGCCAAGCAAGTCATCGAAAATAGATATATTTGCTTTTCCAGAAAACCAATATATTACTTGGGTTAATTATTGATTTGTCATTTACATATGAACACATTTTCTGCTCACGATCATTACTACTATCTACAATATAAGATTAACTATCTACATACATAAGACTCGTGAAAACAAAACTTTTTAGGAAGATTTTTTTTTGAATTGTTGGAAGTTGGAAATTTTTGAAGACCTCCCTGAACCCATCACGTGGTACTCGTGGATCCCGTATCTCACTCCCAGCTTTGGTACATACAAAAGAATAGAAGGGGTACGAAAATTTTACTCTACGGTTTATTATTTTATGCCCTTACACCTCATTATTTTCATCCTTTCCATGCCCTAATTGCAATGGGCAACTATGCTTGACATTATCAAGTGTTGCGTATTATTCGAATTTCTTTCAAAACACAATTTTTCTGAAAGCTTCAATACTTTGTTATTATAATAACTTTTATATCTTATATAATTATTAACCTAGAATATATTTGTGGTTATAACACAGACTACTCCACTCCATGCGATGCAAAATAAAATTTTTTCATAATAATTATTCCGTTATCATCGACATACGATAAGTGTTTAATTAGCTAACGCCAACAAATATAAAATGAGTATTGAACTGATTGCTGATAGATTTTCATCATTTTCAGATCAGCAGATAAAAAGCACTTTATTTTTGTTCAATGACAGCTTTCAACGCGTAAACAGTGATATAAGCGACTATTCTTTTAAATTTTAATAAATTCTCCGTTTTTTGGAAATTTGTTTTAAATAAAATATTCAAAATAATCTCATTGCAATAGGCACCAAGCTCATTTCGTATATGCCAGATCTGTAGAGTATGGTATAGCTCTAGGTTTCGTACATTTTTAATAAAATAAAAAGCAACACTTATTTCCAAAATTTCATATTGCGTGATATAACTAAATATATCCATTGAGGATATCATGAGATCCTAGATTTTCAGTTTGATAATTTCTGTAAGGAATTTTCAGTTAAATGTGGTGTAGGTCTGGCTATGAAAGTTAAACCATCTAGTCGAAATTTTAAAGAATTATTTACAATCCTGCTAAATATAAAAGTTTGTGGGTGAGTACGAGAATATGTTTCTGACTTGTTGACGACCAAACGAATGGCCAGATTTGGATAAAAATTGGCACATGCGGTTTTTTTTTTTTGTAAAGAGTTGCCGACTATTGTCAATTATTTTTTTTAATTTAGGAAATACACAAAATCTAATATTGCAATATGACGACTAATCAGATTTGTATACAATTTGGCGCATATAAATATAGTATGAAATCCGAGCCATACGTGTATAAACGATTTTCTAAAGGAAGTTAATATTTGTTTAAAAGGATAAATTCAATTCAATTAATGAGTGAAATTCGTAAAATTATCAGTGCTTTTAAATCGAGTTGATAACCCAATTATGATAGTGTTTACCGTTTTGATATGAATTCTCGACAAAATAATACTTTTTCGGTCGAAAAATTGTTGAAAGCCACATTTGTTTTTGGAAATTCTCCTTTAATTTCGACGCCTTTTTATTCTCCAAGTCATATAACTTTGAGCTACGGAGCTGAGATAGTATAATAATACAGTGGAAAAATAATCTTTTGGTATTTACAATCCATAATACTGTGGTGGGAAAATTGTTTAGCGTTATGAAAATATTAAAACCTGGACTTTAAACAGCCCCTAAAGACGATGCAGTTCGGTTCATGGCCCGATATACTAAGAAAAAACTTGTTTTGGTGCTAGAACCATATATGGCTATCTTTCGATTTAAATGATTAAATTTTATGTATACTAAATAAGTGATACATTTGTACTTATACTACTAAAATATGGAAAATACTGTATTAGGGTGGTTCCATGTCAGATTTGCAGTGAGATGTTGCAAATTTCAATGAGATAGTTTTTTATGCTTCTTATCAAAAATAAATTTTTTCATTTCGCTAAAAAAACTTTTTTTTTGCCGGAATATGATTCGTTTTAAATTTTTGATGAACTGACTTTTTCCATGAGAGTGGCGTTATACATCTACGACGATTTTATACATCATATTATATTAATTATATAAACACAATATTTAATACAAAATTTATTGAATAAAGGTAAATTAATGAACGAACATTTATTAACACATCATAGTAAAACAGTTTCATTACATCACACTAATTATGTGATCATCACATCGCCACGCATCGCATAACTTTATGTCACCTCATATCATAACACATCAAATCAAGTCATATCACTTTTAATTTAATCTACGCTTTTAATACACATCCTCACGTCTTCTTATGCCACATAATATACAAATAGTGTACAGACATATACTTTAAAATCATACATCTTATTTCATAAATTATCTCATATCATATCACATTAATATATCACACGAGCACATGGGAAGTCACATCACATCATATCGCATATGGATTAAGGCATCAAACTGATTTCCCAATTCATCACAGCATGTCACTTTTAACTTTATATCACATCACATCACTTAGTTTCATATGAGGCATGCATACGAGTATATGTAAAACTCCAAGTACTATATGCACAATTGGAGAAACCAGATAAATAAAACGCATGGAAATAAAGTAAACAAACTAACTTCTATTCGATATGCTGCTGCCACAGGTGGTGTTCCATTTTATTTTTATTCCAGCAGTCGCTTAACTGGCGCGCTCTGTATACATTTTTGGTGAGAGAGCAACTTGTGTTAAATGAAAACGCGTATAACAGTTGAACAGCTATGTACGTACTTATGACATTTTTGTATGACATTTTTTTAACACCAACATTACTGGCTAATGAATAGTTCAGTCGACCATACAAACCTAAATTTGGTAGTTTGACAGGACATACTAAACTCAGGGTTAATATAAATAAAGATAAACAAGGTAGATATGTATATTGTGCTTTTTAGCTTTGAATGATACACAAATTTATGCGTACATGGAAACTAAAAACACATTGTGTGCAAAAAATTATATTAGTAATTGGTTTCTGTATAATAAATTGGCGGAATAAAAGTTGTGTTGGCTCAAGCAAAGTTTTTAAATTAACTTATAGATATATAACTAATTAGATAAATAGAACTCATCGTATACATATATTTTTGTTCATATTTCACCCACTCGATAGCTGCCAGATTTGGAACTAACCAAACTTTTATCATTGTGCAAAAACAAAGCAAACGTCATTCACACATCGAACGAAAGAAAGACATCAGCAACAGCAAACCATTTTAAAAAGATAGCGAAAGTTTACATTTTAAATTTTTTGCAACTGACAGATTTAATTTATTCTCTCTCTCGATTTTTCATCAAATTAAACTGTTATTTGTGACATATCATCAATTCAATATTAAGCGCGGTTAAAAAAAATCAATTTGTAATCTTTTTCATACACCCGGAATCAGTAAATACAATTAAATAATAATTTTTTTGTAATAACATATATGTTGGATCACATGATGTGATCGTGTGATAATCATGACATCATATCATGCGATCTAAGGTTCGTACTTGTGGTGGAAAGTATCGAATACTGGAATACTTCAGTATAGGATCTTATAAGGAGCGGGTATTTGTTGGTAGTATTTCACTTTAGTTTACTTCAATCTAGCAGCACTTTATTCTAAGCAAATAACCGTTGTCATTTTGCGGTTTAAATCAGTTACTAAAAACTTAAGCAATCAAATTTTTCTATTCTCTGAAGAAATTGGTTCCGAAATAAACTACCAAAAATAACTTTGGTAGGCAGAGGCATTCATTTTTTTACTAAAATATAATAATAAGATTTAACAAATACCTACATACAAGCCTTAAAAACTGTTTAAAAAATACTGCCGATATTGAAACAGAACTGCAGTAATCGAATTTAATCGCAAAAATGAAAGAACAGCGGTTCCATTGGGACAAAAGTAAAGCAGAATGAACTGTATCTGAATTTCTGATGAATCCAAATTCGATTTGATAGGCCCTGATGGCTATCGCATCGTTCGCCGTATACCAGGTGAACGATTTGCCGTGATGAATTTCAAAATACGAACCGGAGTCCTTAGGTATAAAAGAGAGCATGGAAAATTTGCCGAAAAATACGAATCTATTGTACTCAATCGGATTGCAGTCCTTAACAGAAAAGGAACCATATTCAATATTTCAGGACGATACAGTGTCATGTTATCGGGCACAATCTGTAAGTTTTGTCGTAAACTTTTCATCCATTCAACCACTTATTACTTTTTTTCGGTCTATTACCCTGGGAATAGTCCGAACCGCAATTCGCAAAAAACAATGCCAAGTAAATTAATGGTGAAACTACGAAAAACCGTATAAAAAGTATGGTTTGGCGAATATATAAAGGATTTGTATGATTCTATGACCAAGAGAGTGCAGAGTGTACAGGATTGCACAACATGGTATAAAAAATTAAAAAAAAAACACAAATCATTCGAAATTTAGTCACATTTGTTATTATTGAAGTGTAAGTATTAAAAAGAACCGAAAAAATGTTTTCTGTCAATTTTCAATATTTTTTCAAGTGGTCCAAAATGGTAGCAAAACAATTTATTATTAAAACAAAATTATCTAACAAATTTCCATCCAAATTGTCACAAATATGCCAAGCACTGCGAAACTATGAAGCTTACAAATTTGAATTGTGAAAAAATGCATATATGTATGTGAATGCGGTCTCTTTTTTGCGCTGTATGTGTGTATTACAAACATCAGTTCTACAAAAAAAAAAACTTAGTTTTTTTCCTTTACTGTGGTATAAAAAAAAATTCACTTCCCAACGCATATGTATGAATATCTACGTAAGCTTGTAGATAGGCATTTAACTACAAAGTGCAGCGTCTCAAACCACACCAAAAATTAACGATATATATATGTAGCTCTGTACTTACTTACATACATACCTACATATGTACAAAAATATATATTTAGTATGTGAATTGACACACACACACACACACATATATGATTGTTTGTATTTGTATTCCCATGCTTCTCATTTAGCAACGTTGTTTGTATGTACACTAAGCAAATTCACAACATTTTTACATGTTTCCTTTTTAACTCGCATTCTTATTCCCAATCGCATACACGCACATTCCCCATCCAACCAACGCACCAAACCAAAATACTTCTGCCAACAGTTGGCAGCCCTACGCCACACCAGCAGCAACAGCAACAGCAATAGCAATAGCAACAACAACAGCCTGCCGTTCTGTATCTGTTAGCTGCGCAAATTCACTTGCTGCGCAGCACAAAACCAAAACAAAAAGTAAATATAAGAAGAACAAAACTGAATGCGAGCGCAGGAGTAGCGAGTAGCGCCTGTGCAAAAGGCAAACACCATCACCACCACCATAGCCAGCACATCGAACAGCGCTCACAGTCATTTAGCAGCAGCATAGCACAACATGCATACAAATTCCCTCGTGTGTGTGTGTGTGTGTGTGTAGGTTTGATAGCAAAGGCGCTGCTGACAGCGCTACGAGGTAAAAGCACTAAGCTTCGTATGAAAATGTAAAAGTATAAGATGGTTAAATGCGCGCACATAGATACGACGAATACATACTAGATACATACATATGTACATATGTATATGCCGGTTTGTGTGATTGTGCATTGTACGCGCGCGTACTGGAAATGGTATGGTAAGAAGAAGTCGCAGCGAGCAAGGCAGTTTGATGAACGGAGGATTATTAGGTACTGAGTTCAGTTGAGTTGTTTGGGTTTGGTTTGGTTTTGGTCGAGAATCGGAAAGAGGGAAAAGGGAAGGGAGCGAGCAATGTATAGAATGAATTTATGTGGTGTTTTTTTTTTGTATACATAGTAGTACTGGATTGTTGTTGCTGATTTTGTTTTGATGAAAACGCACACACACACACACACTCATTTGCGCACATACACATGCCGTAGAATTTATATAAACTAAGTACATAGTATATGTGCTTGTATACATAAACGGGCGTTTATTGTTTTTGTGTTGGTGGTACAAGCACAGCGGCAATCGATAAATGTGCCTGGAGTTGCCAGTCGTAGTTTGCCTTTCGAGCAGTGCATGCTGTATTTTACCGATAAATAGAAGTGATTGTAAGCATTTTTTTTAATGTTGTCGTTTGTTTTTTTTTTTTTTTTGGTTTAGTACATTTGAGATAACAGCATTATCAGTGTATTGATTTTTCGCTGCAATAACTACTACCAGGAGTTAATGTATTTGTCCAAGTGATTTATGTTTAATATTGAAGCTTGCGATATGGCCATGTCCGCGCCGGAGATCGTTGTGAAAACAGAAGTAGATTTCGATTTTATAGCGAATTATACTGGTGATGGTGATACACAGAATTCAAATAATTCACAAAGTGATGTTGGTAATTCAAAAGCAACTTGCAACATTGGCATGCAACATGGTGGCGCGCAACTGGAAGCGACGCGTTCGCAACATTTTGGTCGAGAAATGCAAATGCATATCGATAGTGATAATGATGATGTAAATTTGCAGAAATTATTGAAGGAGTTCGATTTGGAGATACTATTTACGACGTTGAAATGTAAGTTTGTCGCAACGGAATTAAAGTGGCGAATAAAAAGAAGGGTATCTGCTATTGTAGCACACAAAAATTTATGCAATTTTTCTCAATGCAAATTATCTACACTCACTGAAAGTATATATGTAAATATGTAGGTAAATATATCATGCAATATTCATGCGTAAATATATATGTAAGTGGAGTGTAGGTACACATTTGTGTGCAAATGAACAACAGCATAACCTGCAAAATGTACACATACTCGTTCATGCACACATATGATATACACATAGATATTTACAGACGCGGTCACTATATTTGGTATGCGCTCATAATATTTATGAAACTCACTAAGGTCTTTCTTTATCTGGCTATACAGTTGTAAATTTTTGGTTTCCAATAACATATAGAAATGGAATACGACTAAGTTGGCTGTTGACCTTAGAATCGATACGTCTTTTCCGAACATATGGGTAGATATCTACCCACATTGAGATTTTATATGTTTTGTATGTTTATATGTTTATTACGAAATCAAATTTTACATTTCATTTTAGATTTCTTTTCAAGTTGGTTTTTTACAATACCAACAAGTGAGCCATAATTTTGTGTCCTCGTTTATGCTCTCTTTGTAACAACCTTTGCATCGGCTACCTTGTTTTTAATTATCTAGCGCTCGCCATTTAGAAAGTTTAGCTGGTTGTGGATTAATCGGAAAACAATATTGGCTTAGATTTGTAGAATTCTGTCCATAAGGCGGGCGAAATTATATAAATTTTCTTAAAAATCTCCTTGTCTATTATATAGCACTTAAAGTAATCGATTACGTTCAAAAATAGTTTCCTGTCAAGGTCACTGAGTTTGAGCTCTTATGAAGCCTTTTTATTGGGTATATTTATTTTAGTGCTAAATTCTATCCAATGAAAGAAGGGGTTTTAACTTTTTTAAGAACATTTTTTGTTACAAAACTGTAAAACATTAATATTCCTCTTTTGTGAAATGAAAAAATTAAAATCATAATATAATAATCTAAATGTCTTAGCTGGTATAGATGCCGAATTTGATTTATAAAAATTAATTTTGAATAGTATCGAACTGAAAAAGAAAAAATCGTCACTCATTTGTTTTAATATTATTCAAAAATACAAAACCATTGCCCATATTTGCGTTATCTTTTTAGTTTCAAATAAGAGACCAAATGTTGGAAATCAAACGGTTTCATATGAGTAAAACTCACAATTGCTAAATATTTGCTCATGAAAAATTTCAGTATTTTATATGAAAAGTAAGTATGAGAGAAATGTCAGTAATGGAATGTGTGCGTATAAAATAAGGTGGTTGTTTCTTTTTACAAAATCAAAAATAAAAATTAATTCCATTATTTGTTCCTTCAAGAAGACGATCTTATTCATGTGGTTGTCTGGGCTGGTTTCGTAGTAGCGGATCGTTTTAACCCAGTTTTTTAAGACCTTAGTGACGATTTCTGGCTCCATCTCACATATGGTCTGATTGATATTTGCCTTAAATGACTGAGTGGGTAACGGATTGTTCCCTTAATACAAAACTTGTATGACACCCCAAAAAAAAAGTCTAGCAGCGTCAAATCGCAGCTCCGAGTTGTCCTATTGTTATATCCTATAAATAATACGATTACAGAATTTTATGCGCAAAATCGATTGCGGCATGCTAATTCAGCAAGAAGACGGGCCTGCAACTACATAACTACATAACTATTTAACGGCTATATTAAAAAAGATTAACTCAAACTATTGGTTAGTTGTACGGTTAGTTTTGTGTGAGCAATGGGTATAAAAAGACCACTTCTTTTGTTCCCTTTTTGCATGTATAAAAATGAATTTACAGAATTCTTCATTTGCTTGTAGTACACATACTCTTTGTACCAAGGTGCTTCACAGCTAACATTATACTCAAAATTTCTCTGATTTCTGCTTCCGTGCGGAAGGATAAACAGCATAAATTGGGGTTTTCTCATCGTTTGTATTATAATTATAAGGAATGTGTGTATGTGTAATCGATAACTTGTATTTTGATTTTGTCAAGCATTTTTTGCAGGGAAAACCATGTTTCAACTTCCGACCGCAAAAAATCTTTTACTAGCATTTTCAAAGTAAAATGGGCCAATGATGCCACCGATTCATGGTCCGGACCAAACTGTCACCCTGTGAGGATGCATTAGATTATCGACGATTAAGTGAAGGTTTTGCAATGCTCAGATGCGGCTGTTTTACTTGTCAACATAGGTGTCGAGATGAGATTATGTTTCATTAGAACAGATCATTTTTTGAGCAACCTCCGCTGTCCATTTCGAACTGCTCTACGGAGCAAACTGAAAAGTGATAATGAAGCGAAGGATCATGTGGATTCAAATGCTAAACGAAAGTGAGCTCTTTGGACAAATTTCGCACACCGTATCATTATCTCATGAACTGTTGGCACACACTTGAGTACCAAAAATTCTTTAAAATAAGCCCACTGTTTGGGCCACACAACATTTACTTTCGAAATAAGTTTTCACTAATTTGGTACTATTAGCTATACAATAATCCTACAACGCTTCGCTGAGCAGTTTAGGCAAAATTCTAACACACAATTCTTTTTATTAGTCTCTAATAAATGCACATTTCCAAACTACTTATAATTTTGTTTTTGTAATTTACTAATGATGCCAACAATGAGCAGTTTTGTTATTAGCGTTAAGTTAATTTTAAGCATGAAAACGATGAGTTGCTTTGTTATTAAGGATACATATTTTTGGCTTATTTAAAATTGACGTTAGGGGGAAAGAGATAACATATCACGCCAACAAAGGAATGTACTCATTTTTTTCCCATGGCCTGAACAAAAATAAATACTTTGCTAGGTATTTTACCAATTAGTCATGATGGCAATGTAAACATTGAAGTGAATACCTAAAGCTAGATTTTACAATCAGCTGTCTTGCGCGGCAGAATTCCTATTCCTATTCCTATAAAAGCTCGTATAAAAAATCGGTTGGCTAACTTTGTGACCATCACTGTTAGTATATTTATTCAAGGCAATATGAAAATATGTGCTTGAGTCTTTCAAAGCAATTACTACTAATACACTTGCATACATATACACGTATGTATATTAGCAAAAATATATATGCATGTATATATATATACCTACAACCCTCTATTGCTACAATTTCCGAAGTAGTAAATCTGTATAAGGGATATTTTTCAATGCCCAATTGCCTATCCCAAGCGCTAACTATGTATAACCATGCGGCTAAACAATCGCCTTTTCACCTCAAAACGAAGCAGAAAAAAATTAAGAGAGAGCAATAACAAAAAACATTGTACATAAAAATCCAAAACAACATTGCCGTCATATAAACGTGTACACTCTACATACATACATACATACATATGTACATACACAACACAAAATACTATCTACATAAGTATACACACCTTCATCTATTCACATTGCTAAATATTGTATTTTGTTTTGTTTTTTGCTTTTTTTCTACATTCAACCGCCTGGTTATACGTACATATGTACATACATAAATACCTACTCGTATAACTATATGCAGATCCGTATACACATACATATCTACATATCTACAAACATAAAAATATATGTATGTATGCATGCGTACGTTTGTATCCCTGTTTGTTTGCAAAAGCAAGAAAAAAATCCCTCACACCGTTCTCTCCAGTTTTTGTTTTGCCCATTTGCTCATCCTCTATGCTTTTGCTTTTATCATTGCCATACCAGCCACCCCAGCACATGCTATATGTATACAAATTGTATAGTCTCAGTTTTCATGCCTTGCCCAACAAATACTATAATGCCAATGCTTGTGGTGGTGTGTTTGTTGTAATTGTGCCTTTGTTATTTTTTGCGCCGGCTTTATCGCTTTGCGTCGTTTACTTATTTGCTTGCAGGTGTGTAGTTGTGTGTGTGTGTTTGTGTGCTCACAGGCCGCTTAAGAATCAAGCGATTTCGCATAATAGCTACACGATTGCCGCTACAAGATACGAACGCGAGCGTGTACGTGTGTGTGTGTGTGGTGGCAAAGAGCAATAGTTGCGACTGTTATATTTAAATACTCAGCCGATGGGAGAGCGAAAGTGTGTGCGCATGGCAGAGTTTTTGTTTAGGAGCAAAGCCGGTTTGTCTCGATATGCCTTATCGCGTCGTTTGTTTTGTTATTTGGCATTCAACAGTCAGTGTACGTACCTAGAATATTGGAAACATGTTGCGCTGCAGCGATATAGTTTTATTATGGTTGTAGGGGAATTTAGATTGGTGGTGGAGTGTAAATTGAAGAAATGTAAACACAAACATATGTACGAAAGTGTGTATGTATTTAAACACGTGCGTTGCTGTTGTAGTATGTCATATGATGTGATGTTCAATTACTTATGATTCGCGAACGAGTTGCGATATGATTTTGCGATACGGTTAGATGCGATGTGATGTCACATCAATGAATGATGTTAGCCTACCGAGTAATATTTTAGGCTATGAGGTGATTTCGAAGATGAATACAAATGACGTTTAATACGAGTATAACGAATATTATCTTGTGCGCCTGAATCATCAAATCTAAGTACTCGTTAAATAAAGTGATTTTTATCAGGGACCATAACGGTTATAACATTTTTTAATCAAATAACTTTTTTAATAATAATAATAATAAGCCCAACGGTTACCCTCTTTCCCGCCCAACCGACACGAGGGGCACAGTCCGCATGACGTACGGATCTTTTTTTTTTTTATTTTTTATTTTTATAATTTTTTTTTTTTTGCCGAGTTGTTAAAAGAAAAAAGTTTGTTAAGCGTCGAGATCCAAAACTGCTCAGCTACAGAAAAAAAACTTCATCAGCTGAATCAAATATATATTATACCGCCGTTAATCATTTATTGAGAAAGGACAGTACAGCTCTTTTTATGGTGAAAAGTGAGTTCGAAATATCAAAAGTGCTGGAAAGACAGTTGAAATCTTGACATAAACATTGGAAAGGTTCATTTAATTCATAATTGGTTGTACACTGTTTTAAATAAAGAGGTTTAAAGTGTCTTGAAATCCGAGAAGGAACATTAAGTTTAACTTCGGCAATAAGAAATGTGCTTGCGATAGACCCTGTGAGTAGTTTAGTAATGAATATTATGCCTAGCATTTCGCTACGGCTGGAAAGAGTAGGAAGATTTATTAGCTTCAAACGATCAGTATAATGAGGAAGATTAAGCCGAGAATCCTATCTAAAGTCTCTTAGGGCAAAAAGTAAGAACTGTTTTTGAATTGATTCCAGCCGATCAATGTGAACTTGATAACGTGGGTTCCAAACTATCGAACCGTATTCTAGCATAGGTCTTACTAAAGTTGTAAAAAGAGCCTTTGTTACATTAGGGTCCTTGAATTCTTTTGACCATCGGTTTATAAAGGCAAATATCCCTCTAGCCTTATTAGCTATACCATTAACATGACTATTAAAATTAAGTTTGGAATCCATTGTAACTCCCAAGTCAACAAAGTCAAACACTTGATCCAGAGTATAGTTATTTATTGTGTAAGAAGCTGGCTGAATAGTTCTTCGTGAAAAACTCATAAATTTACATTTTTTATGGTTAAGTGGCATATAATTTAATCGCTATTTGTTGAGATTTGTTTTTTGCTCAGAAAATATTAATTGCTTCTTAAGTTTTATTTTTTGCTCAGAAAATAGTCGTTACTTATTAAGCTTCATTTTATGCTCAGAAAAATAATCATTATTTCTTCAGTTTTATTTTTTTCTCAGAAAATAATCATTATTCCTTGAGTTTTATATTTTACTCATAAAACAATTGTTATTAATCAAATTTAATTTTTTGCTGGTAAAATAAAACTTAATTTGTATGAAAAAGCCCTACATATTAAGTTTTATTTTTCTGAGCGATAAATAAAACTCAAAAAATAACGATTAAACTTAGCTTTTTTTATTAAGTAAATCTCAAAAAATAAAAATCAATGTAAGGTAGTCCTTGTTACAAGGACTAAGTTGCTTCAATCCTTATACATGTAGCACTTCTCTTTCCGCGTGCTATTTTGAGCTGAATTTTGGAGAATTACCGTTATTTTCGGTCCCTGATTTTTATATCCAAGCCCACTGTTGTATAGGGTATTCTAACTTTGTTCACCTAACGGTTGTTTGGAACTGCGTAAAATAACAGAGTTAGATATAGAAACATTAATTCGAAAATTCTGAGCATGAATAGCTAAATCAATTAAGCCATATTTGTCTGCCCGATAAAGTCCGGTAAAGATAATTTCCCCAAATTTGATATATGTATAGGATTGGGTTGGGGAAAGAAATACCTGTGTAAATAGTTTTTGAGAAGTGGGCGTGGCATCGCCCACTTTAGAAAAAAGTTATATTTCTGAAACTACCGAACCAAACTCTGCCAGTTTTAATACACATGTTGTATTTTAAGTGTATAAGTAAATTTTCGAAAGTTGTAAAAATCGGACAAAAACCCTCATAATTAATTATTTTGCAAAATAAAAAACATGCTCAAATTTAACATACAGAATGAAGTTGGACAATCAATTACAAGAAAATAAAATATTTAGGAATAGGCGTGGACTTTCAAGTCACTATGAAAAATTTCAAAAATTTTAATAACCGAAAAAAAAATATTTTGTCCACCTCTCACATAACGGTAATTTACAAAAACCAAAAATAATAAAAATATTCAACATTCTACTAAACGAACAACAGTCTGGAGTGGTGGAAATTATAGCTATTTCGGAGATCACCAAATCTCCTCATCAGATTTCTTACATGACTCCACCGGCATTTGAACCCACAACCTACTACTTGCTGGGAAAGTGCGTAGCCAATGGACCACAATCGTCGTGTGTGCTGCTGTTGCTTTTTACCACTATCCCTATATCCTACCAACAAAATTCAAGTACGACATCCTGTCGCTATTAAAGAGAATGTGTGGTTTTTAATTGTTGTTGGGTAACACAAAATTTATTTATTTTATTATTGTTCGAATTTTTTAAGCTCATCCATTTCAAATATTAAATCAGGTCAAAAAATAATATATGAATATTTTACTAAACTATATCGCTAGTTCTTTGACATTTGGTATTAATTGCATTACATTTGAAGTCAAACTACTTTAATTAAAATTATTTAAATATAATATGAATTGAAAGTTCAACACTTAAAAAAATAAGCACTTCTTTGAAATACTTATAAATCTATGCAAAACCGCGTCTATACTATTCTATAAAAGTAATCCCGTAAAGTTCTCTTATTGTCATAACATTTATTTTGGGAACAACACTTTTCTTGATTTACCCCAAACAGTGAATGAAGTCACTTTTCGCAGCCTAAAATATCTGAACATTGACGACATTAATGCCGCCATTCGACATATTGGCTATCGTGCTGAATTCCGTGAAAAACTCTTTGCGTGGCGCAAAGAAAAGGTAAATCCACCACTTTCGCTGTATTTTTTTTTTAACGTAAACATAGCTTTTTCTCTTTTTTTATTTGCGCCCATAGTATCCCACAATAGACAACAGCAATTCACTGTTGGTCGGCGCCCAACAGCCGGCTGCAGCCGTAAATGTGACAAATAAAAAAACACCAACTTCTATTGTGGCACCAGCGATTTCCATACAATCACTGCAACAACTACAAACAGCGCCGCATGGCATGCAAACAAACACAGCCAAACCGACATCAAGCAAAACAACAACACAAAACAACAATAACAACAACAGCAACAACGGCATTGCAACCCTTACCGTCATACCGACCAACGTTGTCGCTTCAATTGGCAACGCTGGCATAACAAGTACAACAGCAACAGGATCAGCGACCATTATCAAACGGAACACAGCACCAGCGGAGGATTTTCTAAGCCTACTGCCAGGCGTAAGTGGTACGACAGCGCGTATGAGCAACAATATGCCAGCTGTTGTATTAGAACCGACATTAGATTTGCGTGGGGCATTCAGCTTTGTACCACAAACACAAACAGCCAAATCACCTAGACGACACTCAATGGCAACGATTACTGCACCACCAACAACAACAGTAACACCCACAGTAACAGCTACAGCAATGGCGACAAGAGCAACGACGAAAACCATAAATACCGAGCAACATTTTATGTTGGCGAGTGTTGGTGGTGTTGGCGGTGTTGGCGGTGTTGGCGGTGATGGTTTGAGTTACAATACAAATGTCACAGAAATAAAAATGGGTGGCGACAATAGCAGTGTTGTTGGTGAAGCTGTTCGTAGTGGAAATAGCGAAAATGGTTATGCGCCTAAGGGACCATTGATTATGAGCTGTGCCAAAGTGGTAGGTAGTCGTGGAAGCGGTGCGAGATGGCGCGCTGCCAAAGGTTTTATTTTTTTGACAATCGAACGGACTTTTTGCTATGTTTTATGCTTTTTGATTTTTGCTTAGCGCATTTGGTTTGCGTTTACACTTTGGGCTCATCCTGCATTGTTCAAAATTTTTTTTTGTTCATTTTTTTTTTCAAACGTAGGATACAGTCAAAGTGCTGCAAAGCTCCCACATCGGACAACGCATCAAACAGTTTTACAACAAAAACGGCTATCTGGAGAATCACCAACGCAACGAAATCGTACGGCTCATTGTCTCCGATGTAATGCGTCAGGGAGAAACGTTGAGCCCGAAAGATCTGCGTGCCATTTTGAGCGATATCATAACTATATTCCCCAATGAGCAGGCCGCAGCTGTAAGTAGTAGTGGGCACATAAGCGTGTGTGTGTGAGTGTATAAAAAATTCCATTTAACCTTGAACAACTCTATTCCATTCACTATCTACAGGATTACTATTTTATCTATCGCGGCGGCAAAGGTAACCCGCTGGGTCGCCTCTACCAACGTTATTCCAATGAGAATGTCAAGCGTCGCCGCATGATACGCCTCAGCGATGACGAGGACTATACCTGTGACGTTGAAATGACGCAGCCGATGAGCAATACCAGTAGCTGCAATCTGATGGACGATGATGATACGATGTCAACGTATCCACAAGACTTGCCGGGCCAAGTGCCACGTGTCGACGAGATGACTGCGTTGGCTTTGAAACAGCTACTCACCACAGATCATTTTAGTTGGGAGGAGGTTTGCGATAAATGGATACAAACGTGGGCATTGCGGCAGAAGGAGCTGCAACAGAGTGGCTTGGCTGAGTTGCTTGGCAACTGGTCTAAGTTAGCCGATCCACGTGCAGCAGAGTTGGTGCGTATGATGGGGTTGGATGGTGGTGGGCAGCATTGATTACAAAAGTGTTATTTGAAATGATTTTGTTGCAGTATAAAATTGACTTTCGTCATGTCTATCCGAACAAGGAAAACCTATTGGTTGCCAAATGGGATGAGTATATGAAGAAGGTGACGCCGCAGTTCGATAAGAAGCTCAATCAGGAAGATATTAAAAAGCTGTACAAATATTGTAAAATGGGCATGGCCAGTAAAGGTGAGTGGCAGCGGAAAAATGAGAGAAGCATTAACTTCATAAAATCAGAACATTTGTACATTTAAGTAAGTAAACATGTTCTTAGTACACTTACACAAATTATGAAATGCAACAAGTTACCTGTGAAACTTAAAAAGTATAATTTGTTTTATATTTATTTATATTATTAATTTCTTAGAGTAGACATTATTTCTCGCATTCGTTAAAGTTATCGATATTCCTAACATTATTAGCATTATCATTGCTAGCATTATTGCTGCTTTCAATGCGCAATCAAAATCTTTGTCGATAATTTTATCGGAATCATGGTCACTATCGACATTGTTATAGGCATTCAAATCGGTATCTTTATTGTCGTCAAGCCAACTTAGAGAAAGAAAAATCCAAGAATAATAATAATTTATTGGTTAATAAAAATAAAAATTTTTACTATGATACTAGGACACTTTTTTAATTAACGATCAAACTTATCCGAAAAACAAAAAGAAGTGTTATTTTTTGTCGAAAAAATAAAAAACCAAGGAGTAACGACTATTTTCTATTAAAAAATTTGAATCAGAAAATAACTATTAAATCATGTTTTTTTTAATAAAAATTATAACCGTTACGGCCGTTGTTTTTATATGGAGACATCTTTCACAAGGACAATTCTTAAATATCAAAAATATCTTAAATACTCAAAAACAATATTACAAATGATAGAAAATGTTTAAATTCCAAGAAAAACGATTATTTTTGATCGAAAAAAATAAAAATGGCAAACTATTTATCGAACAGGACCGGACAAATAGAGATCAAAAAAATGTCGACTACTTTGATCGAAAAAATAAAAATTAAAAAATGACGTACAAACTTGATCGAAAAAACCAGAATTCTAAAATATCGATCAAATACTATCCAAAAAATGAATATCGCAAAATGATGATTAAATCATGATTTTTTTTTAATAAATAGCAACGGTCGATAGCAACGACCACGATAGTGATTAATATTACAATTACAGCTCCAAATGTATTATCGATAACTTTTAAGATATCGACAAACGTTTCGATAACAATATCGATTACGAGTTCGATAGCAAAAGCAATGCCGATCTCAAAATTAAAAATTATATCAATAAAGATCGCTGTATCGATAAATGTTGAAATGTAGGTGAAAATGACGATGGTATCGACAACTGATAGACAACGATACCGATAAAAGCTTGAAAAGTCATAGTTAGGTTAATCTGACTGACTAAAAGCCACGCATTTGCTTTGTAGTGATACCAGATAGAGTCAGAAACTTTAAAAGTTTAAAGAAAACATTGGTTAGGATGCCGAAAGTTACTTTTAGCTCTACCCTTGGGATTTCTACCAAGATAATAATTTTTTTTATATTTTTTCGATAGCAAATAATCGTTATTCTTGGATTTACAATTTTTTGCACGTAACAAACGCAGCAAACTTTGTGGACGATGATAATAATAACAACAACTACAATAATACGATTTACGAAAAATTAATTTAAATCACAAAATATCGATCAAATATGATAAGGAAATTTTATATCCAAGATTAACGATTATTTGTTATCGAAAAAAATAAGAAATGATTTGAATTAACAAAACTTGGTTGATGCCAAATACTGACATTGGAAAAATTAAAATCGGTATTATTTTTGTTTTTTTTCGTGCTTAATTATTGGTGTTTGTTATTGTTGCAAATACCGATAAATATCGACGCCACTTCTTATCCTGTCTTGTTCTGTATAATACCCTGAGTTAGTAGATATTGAATTAAAAACAAAAGGTTTTGGTCGCTAGTTTTTTTTTTTTTGCAAAATTTTGGCCTATTTGATAGCATAAACCATATAAATCAAATTTTATACAAAAAAAATATTTTCAGAAAAATTACAAAAATTGTTACGCTGAATTTTTAGAAAAATTTCATCTATGCAATTTTTGGGGTCATTCAATTTGACTATAACAGAGTGCAAGTTTGGGAAGGCTTAAAGCTACTATTAATTTAAAATTTTTTGCTGAAAATGCTTGAAGTTTTGAAGATAATTTGCTGAGTTTTTCTAAGCTTTGCACCAATCATGCACTTTTAATAATCAAAAGTGCACACAAGTTTTTATCTGCTAAAAATTTCGCCCTATTTCCTTTATTTCAGATGAGAAAGACTTTATCTATGCCGTCGGCTTGACAGCTCTGCTACCGTGCTCGAGTCGCTTCCGGGATCACTATGGCAAGCTGAGCATACGTGCCAATCTAACTGATAGCATCGATTCATTTGTAATGCGTCTAAATACCCTTGAGTCATATGAATCCCGTTTGGATTTGTATAATCGTAAATATGGGCCAGTGAATCGTACGACTCACCCCTTCTTGGTCGTCATAATGCCAAATGAATGTACAATTTCGAAAATCTATGTGGCATTGGAGAATCATTTCTATTGTATGCAATCATTTTTACAGGCACTCGATTTATGTTTTAAAATATATCATACTTGTAATTTAAAATATCCAACTATGTGTGAGAATGTATGGACATTTATACAACGGTATTTTTATGATATGACTGTGCCATGGGAGGCGAGAAATGCGAATTTGGTTTCGTTGATGGTATCGCTGACAATGCGCAATTGAGGGGAGCATTGGAGGGGAAATGAAAAATAATTTATGTTACTAATACCATAGTACTGTAAGGCAACTCTTTCATGTGATTTTTCAAATAAATTTGGTTTATTTAAACAGACGATTTGTTAAGTTGTTCGTATTTATTGCCTAACGAAATAGAAAGATGGAAATAACAGGTTAAAGGTAAATGGTATGCATTGCTTTTTGTCATAACAATCAAAATATGTTTTGTAAGAGTATTTTCGTAGACGAAAAAAATATAAACATATTATTTAAACAATTCACGAAGAGTGGATTTAATTTGGTCTAATATGTATCGCAACTTCGCTGGAAACGAGGCAGCCGATCAGCTAGCGAGAGCCGCCCGTTCGGTAACAACTTCAATGGATTGCCGATTCCAGTCCCAATAGGATAAATAAACAAGGCAAATATCCTGAAATAATTTAAAAGAATGAGAATTCAGTTTAATTACATTTTTCGTAGAACTAGTATAAAATTTTCAATTGGGATGATTTAGGAGCTTTACGGTCGGTACCGAAATTTAAAATTTTTGACGTAGAATAAGTCCTCCTCTTCGCTATGAATGTCATTCTCAGATTGTTGTTGTTCTTCTAAAGCTTCACATAACGCTTATTGAACGAGAAATATTAATGGAATTTCTTTAAAGGTTACGGAAATTTGAATAAAAAAAACTTTAAATTAAGCTAGGATGCCTTTTTAAAGGTGGACTGAAATTACCAAAAGTCTTGGATTATTTTGGAGGCAATTTTGAGACTATGAAGTACTCTAAAAAGTTAGATTTAGAGTATAACTTTCATTTTCGGAATGAATGTTTTTTAAACTAAATCAAATATTATTGTTCAAGTTCTAAAGATGCTTCGCAAAAATCGGATCGGATAATCGAAGTAAAACTTCTTTAGTGGCGCTGATTTTTTACATCGCGTAATAAAAGTCGCGTCAGAATTGTATAAAAGAGTTGCGTTAGAATATCGCATAACGAAAGTCACGCTAGAAAAGCTTTACTAATTTTTGCCACTATATTTAGTCATTTTAACCACTATTGTTAGTAATGCTACTATTAATTTCTACCACTACTTTTAATCATTTCTGTCACTATTCTTACCAATTTTTACTGATGCTACTACTAATTACTACCACTATTTTTATTAATGATACTTCTAATTTCTTTCTCTATTTTTACTAATTTTTACCCCTATTTAGCTAACACTAATTTTACTAATACTAGTACTAATTTCTACCACTATCTTTAATAATAATTTCTAACACTATTTTCACTACTTTCTACTACAACTGTAACCAATTTCTACCACTATGTTTTCTAATGCTACTACTAATTACTACCATTATTTTTACTAATTTCTAGCACTATTTTTAGTAACTTCTTGCCCTAAGACGCTTAGGTGCAAGCGAGTTTTTTTTAACCGAAAATCTGTTGATAAATTGTATGGGCAGATTTGGGGTTTCATACAAACCAATAACAATGACTGCTAACTACGAAAGTACTTGATTTATAATCCAAAAGTGCGGATACTGTTTTAATATCCGTCATCGCTTCATAACAAAATAGAATCTTACCGGGCCATCGTATTACCATTCAAATTAAATCATAAAGCAATCCCAGAGTGTACTAAATGTAGTAGTAGTTGTTCATATCTACAGCGCCTAATACGCTTCGATACAATATTTATTTTAGAAGAGAAATGTGGTCAATAAAAATACAATTATTTTCATAAGTAATCATATCATGGAAACTCTTAAAAATTCTTTATCCTCAAAAACTACTCACCTTTATCATCAAATAACATTACCAATATAAAAATCTAAATACACTCACATATCGAATTTCAATAGCAAACTAGCAAACACTTAACAGAAAAGTGCAGCTAAATGAAAGACCAAAGCAACTAAAGACAATAGCAATATGAGATATAATATGTCAAGAATACTTGCTGCCTTCAATTCAATTGAAAGTTTTTAAGTGCAAGGCAAACAAAGCGAATCATCTCCTCAATTTTGACGCTACAAACAGCCAAACGGCAGCAAAGTTCAAAAAGTGCAACAGGGAACAACTAAACAGAAGACTGGCAAAATAAAAAATAAAAAAAAAACTAGCAAAGCAATAAAAAACAAAAAAAAACAATAACAATGAAGAGCGAGTAAATATGTGAAAAGTTAAGTAAGCAAAGGAAGAATTGTAAACTTGAACAAAAGTTCAAAGGAAAAAAACAAAGAACTCAACACAAAACAACATAGGAGAAAATGAATTAAAAAGACAACGAAAGCAAGCGCTAAAAGCTAAAAACCAAAAGGCGAACACTCGTAGTATATATTTTTATGAAAGAAAAAAACGGAAGTCTAACAGCAGAGAGGAGATGAAAGCAAAACATTCAAAGCAAAGGGGGGGAATAATGAAAAGTTTTGCATCACAGAGGAGCGTAGTAGTTGTCGAAGAATTTTAAAGTAGGTGGTGTCATGGATTCACTTTCAACGTTGTGAAAAACTTATGCCAGCCGTTGAAAAGAGCAGACAACAAAGCGAACGGCAATATGGTTGATAAAAATAACAACAAGAGAGATTCTGCATTATGTCTGCATAAAATAAAATGCAATGCAAAAATGCCGCAAGCCTGCCTACCGACACTGATGCATCGACATTAGCTATGAATGGCCTGAACACAAGTTGTAAGTAGCAAGTAGCAAGTAGCAAATATCTAGTATCTAACAAACAGAAAATGGAATTGTAGCATTTCATGCCATATTTGCAACTCAGCCACAGCATAAATAGCAAATGCACATATCTGCAACTTCGCAACAGTCGCTCAATAAGCGCAAGTGCATATGAGTGCAAATAGAACTTTTAACTTAGCGGCAGCAGTTGCAGTAGTTGTTGTTTGCTTTGATGTTGGGTAAAAATATAGTGCATTTCATAACTATAGTTCCACCAACGTGCCAACATGATGGAAATCATCGCACAGATAACAACGTTTGGCGTGCAATACTGCGCATATACCAAAAGGTCCTGAATTTAGATTTGGTAACCCTGAATAGGGGGCATAGGAATTAATGTGTTTATGCTAAAGCTCTGGCATTTTTATCAAAAAAGCCAAAACAACTGTGAAATGCAATACCGCAGTTCAAATGTAAAGAAAACTTTAGCTTTAGTGCCGTTTATATTTTAGTTCTGTCTATTATTTACACTGCGTTGGGCAGAGCTAAAGTTTCGATCCTAAGTCGGTTCAGTTTTTGTAGTTCAAAGCGCTAAAATTTCAATTATATCTTATTAAAATTGTTTTTTTTTTTATAATATCCTGTGATTCACTTCAAAAAATTAATTTGATATTTCCTGTTTATTAGAAAAGATACAAAATAATAAGAAAAAAAATATTTTCGTTACTAAAATAATCGATGAAGGATTCTAACCTCTTTCCCCTAGCCTGGGGGAAATCAATCTTTGTGCAGAAAATAAAATCGACAAAAATTTAATTTAAAAAATTAAAAATTAATTTAATTAAAAAAAAAAATGGTGTGACTCCACCACATTCCGCTGAATTACGCTTTCGTCCATTTAGTAATTCAACTCGATAGCCGCGTGATGATATCTTTGATGACCTACAACTTATAGACAAAATGTTATGCATGATATTAAGCTCAATAATAATCGTCGCACTGCTGGAGATTCTGTTCAAAAAAATTAAAAAATTCATCGAATCCCGGTTGACTATTTTGAAAATAAAATAAAAACACGTATGCACCTAATCGCGCGAGCCAGAAGTAAAACTCCTTTGTAGTAGTAGACATTAATACTAAAAGTGGTCGAAGTAATTAGTAGTAGCATTAGAAAAAATAATGGTAGAATTTATTACTACCCTTAATAAAAATAATAGTAAAAATATTGGTAGAAATTAGTCACAGCAATATAGAAAAAATAGTGGTAGAAATTAGTAAAGCGATTTTGACCGACTTTCGTTACTCTTAGAGCCATGTATAAATTTATTTGTGTATTGCATTCCTGCAGGATTTTGTTGTATATGCACATAGATTAACACTAACCTAGAGTATGCCTGATTGTTTATGGTACAAAAGGGACAGCGCACATACAAAATTCTTTACATATTTACATTTATGTAATACCACCTATTAGCCGAGGCTTTGCTTTCACGGTATTCGATTTAAAATTATGAATTGAAATGTAATAGTAAATGAAATAAATAATTTTAGCAAAGGTAAGTTCATTTTTTTTTGTTCTCAATTTTTAATTACCTAAAAAATATAATTTAATGCTATAGGTATTTTCTGATTATTCTAAAGCGCTTATTAGATGGTTAAATAAATCAAGCCAAACATTCAGTGTTAAGGAAGTCTCAAAAATATATATATATTTTTATATTTCTTGACTAATGCATATACTAAACCAGTTTTTCATAAAAATTTTATTTTATTATATTTTAATTAACGCGAAAAAATGTTTTTAATTTTTGAAAAGTAGCAATTCTTTTATAGTTTGATCTCAAAAACCTTCTATATGGTAAGATTTCACTTACCTAATTAATAAATTGGTATCTAATTTCCAAAAAGCTGGCAACCCCTTAACACTTTTTCGAGACTAAGTTTCCTTAAACCTCTCTCAATAATAAAGTTCTACTGCCGCTAATAAAGTTCTACTTAAAAAAAGTATCGCTTTTTTTTGAGTTTTACTTAACACCCGCTGAGCTACATACATAACTTCATACATATATAACCACTTACCAAACACATTTCAAAATACACACAATGATGATACATTGTTTGTTTTTATTGCTCTTCTAAAAATACTATTATCATATACTGCATCATAAATATATTTTCGAATACTCCATTATATTGATTTTTTCATACTAAATTTTACCAGAAGCAATTTTTTGCGGCCCCTGTATTGAATTAGTTAAAAATTAAATATTTTTTCGGTATCGGACTCTAAGTGAGGCACTTTTACTCATTTAAGTAGATTCGAATAAATAAAATTGAACATTTGCAATAGTTTAAGAACATTTTACCAACGAATTGCCAAAGCTTCCATTAAAATAATAATAATTATAATTTACCCCATGAGGAATATACAAAAATTTTTTTGTAATTACTTTAAATACTAATTCTACTTAATTTAAGTAATGTGGTGTGTAGTTTACTTTAATTTCCGTGAATATATTCAGTTAGTTAATACTGCGTATAAAACAAAAATTAGGAAAAAAATAAAGACTTTAATAACGCGCATATTTAAATAGTTTTTTTTGTGCAACTTGTACGACTGTTTTTCGTAAATTACTATTTGCGAGTCAAACATAAATCAAATAATTTATTAATTCAGTAAAACGAAAGTCCAACATTTTTGCCAAAAATCGGGGTTTCCAACGGCAATCGACGATATACAATTATACAAAACTTAGCATAAAATTATGGTTTATTCAAGTCACTGTAATTGGTTAGTATTTCAATAGACTTTAGTAATATTAATTACTTGTGGGCATAAAATAAAATACAACTAGATCATATTTTTCGCAAAGAATGTTAGTTAGCGATAGTCATGTACAATTTACATTATTTTCGCCCTTACCCGTAGCCACAGTACCTGTATAACTGTATAGACCCGAGCTCATGTCCTTCGCAATCTTGACATAATTAGGCTTGGCACCCCAGGAGTGTGGCTAGATTTTTTTTGGTGCGGGATTTTGCTCCTCCGCTAATCTCTGGCGTTTTGACGAATGCACTCGGGTTTCCATCGAAGCCACAGCGCTCTGAGGCAGTTTTCCAATGGAGCGCCATTTTGTTTTTTCAGCGATTTCGTAGCGTTGCGCTTTAAACGAACTTTATACGCTCCTACTCGACTTTCTGACAGACGTGGCTCATTGTTTCCATCGTTTGCCACGTTCCAAGTGTTTTTGTTTGTAGCCGCTTCGGTCTGGCTTGGTCAGACCGTGATGGATTTAGGCTTTGTAGCCGCGCCGGAGTTTGATGGGCACCTAGCGCCTTTCTCTACAGATGGATCTGCTGATTCCAGATGGATTTTAAGATGGGGATGGAAAACATAGAAAGGATACAAAGGAGTCAGGAGTGACATGGGAGGGCGGTTAAAATGATAAAAAATCGCGTTACGTAATATGTTCACGACCACTAGACCTACTATAATAGTTTAACATTGGATGATGCCATGCCAATTTCCCTTTTTTGTTTTTAATCCACGCCTTACTCTCTCGACCCCAATACTTTATAACAAATTTGATTAAATCACCTTTATTTGTTACTGACATATTGAGACCAAAGGGAATAATTGTTTTTTTATCCGCCACTGTAACTATGCCCAAAATACGTTGATTGAAAACTTGATTAGTTCATATAAAATTGTAATATCTATCAAAAAACGCAAAATTTAAAACCATTAAAAGGGGCAGTAAGTGGTTTTCAATTAAATAGCTACTTAGGAAATTGCACAAATTTTTATGTGATCAAAAAATACTTATTGTATGCATCGTTTTTGCTTCTTCATTTTCTCTTTCTCTACGTTCTATCTCTCGTCTCAGCTAGTATGTAACGAAATCAGCTTTAAAAGTTTTACTCTCCACTGGCGATGCGCCGCCTAAGATTTTTCACTTCAAAAATATACAAATCTTAGCTGTTTTTAGCATATAAGTATTAAGTATATAAAAAAATATTAATTATTGAAAATTAATTTCAAAAAGTAACTAGTTAAAACTTGTCGTTAAACAGTGGGGCTATAGTTATGAAATGCATTATACAAGTAGCAAGTGCGTAATGGCAAATGTGAATAAATCAAATAAAAATCATGACAAACATATATTTGTATGCACATATATATATGTTCAAATGTACTACATATATATGTATGTTGAAATGTAAATACACACATATGTATGCAGTATAGTAAATATAAACATTTTATCAACACTTTGTTGAATGTGCGAGTACAATGAAATGAGATTAGGTTGCTTGGTATTGGGGTCAGGCATAAAGTTCTGCAATAAAGCAAAAGTTGCAGTTAGAGAAATTCACTTTCTGCTCATACATTTAGTAAATATATATATATATAGAAATATATGTATAGTTGCATATATATATATATATATCCTCATTTATACTTATTAAATGAGCTTTGAGGTTACTTGGCCTGCAGGAAAGCGAAAATTATAAAAAAAATGGTATGAAGTAAAAGTCTCAAACATTCTCACTTTCCGAAAATGCAGCTTTTCGACTACTAATTGGTTTTTTAAAACAAAAATTCATAAAAAGTTCACACACTTTTGCAGCTCTTCTAATCAGCACATTTTCCGAGTAAATCACCTTCTATAAACTCAAAAATTAAAAAAATTCAAAATATTCAAAAAATTCAAAAAAGGCAAGTAAAAAATGTGTACGCAACCTTTAAATAGAAATTTTGAAAAAAAGATAATGCTTAAAGAACTTTACAGCCGAAAAAAAAAATATAATAAAGAACAGCCGAATTAATCGAAAACCTATACATAACTATAACATAGGTGCCACTAAGTACACTAAATTAGTGTCGTTTGATATCAGATACCTTTATCAATCAGGCCTGTTCTGCATTTCGATTCCGATCAATTTTTTCGGCTTAAAAAGTTTTCTCTTAATAAAATTCGAACTTAAACTTTCATGTTGAAGGGATTTATTATCCATTTCATATTCGTTCGAGCCTTAGTAATTATGTGAAAAATATTATAAAAATATATTTTATTTGAATCATATTTTTTGTATGGAATCTGCGACCCATACGGTAATACCCTTGAGGCCAGCTGATTAGAATATTAAAACGTTTTTATAGTGTAAATTTCCTTAAAGGACAAACTAGATTGAAGCCCTGCTTTCGTTATATGCCCACGCGTAATCTGAACTAATGATTTTTGTTGATTTGAACGCCCAATAACAATTTTTCTTGTCACTGCATCTCCGAAATTAGATATAACATAATAACAAAAAATAAATTAATTACTATGTTGCGAAACTATTTTTAAACAAAATGAAATTATATAATAAACTAGGAGAATTGAAAGAAGACTTATATTGATTTCCTTACCTTGTAGGTAGCAATTCCAAAATGCTCATTTCAAAACTAATATATTTATCCGATTGATCCACAACCTGCTAACCGTTCTCAAGTGGAAGTGCCAGATAATCAAAAAAGACGTATATGAGTCAAGGTTGTTCCAAGGAGAGCATAAAAACGACAAAAAAACTAAGCTTATTTTTCGCCTTTGCAAAAAACCAGCATGCAAAAGTATCTAAAGCCCTACAGCGTGTGTCCATTGTCTAAACGGAATGTAAAATTTGGTTTAGTAAACAAGAAAATATACAAACGATTTACTCTTTTTGATTTTTTTCTTACAAAATATGTGAAATCTCAATATGGGCAGGAATCTAACCATAATGTAGGACAACCAAAATAGATTTTAAACGAATAGTTAATCGATATCGAATACATCTATCATAGAATTTTCGCGCAGGGATACATATATACGAGTACAATCTATTTACAAAAACATTACTACACACATACATGCTTTCATTATATATATACTTATAGTACAACCATTTGTTATTGAATTAAAAAACTTTAAGAGAAAGTCACAAGTGCCTACTGCAAGGTTAAATTTATTACAATTCATTAGAAATCAAAAATTCTCTACCAAAAAAAAAAATGTGAAAAAGAACATTTGACATTCTCTCTTCAACGAAATCGTAGATGTAACAAATAGTTTGCAGCTTAAGTGCCACTTGGGAGAATTGACGAAAGAAGCAAAAATGTGCGTTGGTAAATAATATGGGGGTGAGTGCTTTTTATTTTCCAATAACAATTACGGAATAAAGAAAATGCAGTGAATTTGAAATCATTCACTCACACAGACAAAAATATTACAAAAAGTGCAAGTTAGCAAAATATGTAAGAAGTTGTAAGTTTTATGAAAAGCTGATTTCACTTGTGGCGGTGCCAACGATATAAACAATGCAGCAACTGTAGCAGTAGACGAAAAATCAGGAACACTTCTCTCCTATGCATATAAAATATTGGGTGTAAAGTATATTTAATTATTCATATTTTCCAAATAAAAACATTTCACTAAAAAATTATATTTCTTGTTTACTTACCAAACAAAGTAAACTTTGGAATATCTCCAATGCTCATGTCCTGCATTGCCAAAAACATAATTGAAATGCTTTGAGCCCTTTTAATTTGATAAATAAAATTACTTCACAGAGTTACTGGAACAATAATTGCCATATATCTTTGGCGTTGACGTTCTTACTAAAGAATTCTTTAAACCTTAAAAGTGTGAGTTCCATCTGGTAAATAACATTACGGTGCAGTGACCTTTAATCAGCCAAATGAAATTGTGAACCATTAAATTTACGTACACAGAGCTAAAAAGTTTACCTATAATTAAAGAGCTCGATGACAACCAGATTTATACCTGTAATGAATTAATCATTGATAATTGATGAAACGGACCATGTCGGGCATTATATAACTTCCTTAGAACCGATTGGCCAGTTATGACATTTTATATTAAAACTCCTATAACCTTGAATGCTTGACATTTTGTAAGCTATTTAGTCATAAATCATACAGGGTCTACTGAGAAAATCCTCCAACATTCATGTTTGTTGGTTACTATAATGTCCTTGGAATACGATTGCGCCAAATTGGACGACAATAATTGCAAAAAAATTTCCCTACTTCAAATCAAGAACCTATGATTGGTTATTTATTATAAGTTTCATTGCATTATATAGTGGCCCTGACGGCATATTTTTTAGTTATTGGAAATAGTATCATGTGCATCGTTGTATTTTAAATTCCTTTTATCTAAACGAAAAATGTATTTTGTCATACTTTATTTCTTTTGTATCTTTGTTTATGTACGAAAAATAAATAGTATATTGAAAATGAATACTTTTAGACTAACTAATTTTTTTATATTCATGAAAGGTATGAAGTCTTTGGTAGGACCTTATTATTTTAATTATGTTTAGTGGAAAGTTTAAGTAATCATATCCGCTTATCCAGTCATTCGCTCTTAGTAATTCACACAGTAAAACTAAGTACACGGCTCGCAAGAACGAAATATCACAAGAAATATTTTTCATTTATTCTGTTGCTTGAAAAAGAACTTTGCCATTTCTTGAAAAAATAAATGTACGAGCATTTATTTTTTGAGAGCTGAAAACACAATGGTGAATAGAAGAACATTTCTTGAGCGTGTGTGTATAAAGTTTTTTTTTTTTGCTTGAGAGCAGGTTACTTGGCTAAACGAATAATTTTTCACACTGTGAACCTTAGTATAAACGTGTTTACTTAATTAATCAAACTTAAAAAAACGTATGTATAGAAAACAATCAAATTATGTTCAATTTAATTTTTTCCGGCGACGCTGTATTCATATCTGCATGTTAGTTGTTCTGACAATTATTTCGTAAAAAAGTTAATCATACGCCATGTTCCGCTATTTGGAGACTAATAGCACAGCTTAGCTGCTAAGCTTTTATCATTTGCTTTTACATATTGTTGCATTTGAAAAAGTATAAGAATTACCAAAACAAAACAACAAAATTTATATCAATAAAATTTTCGTGAAAAATAATAATTTTCAATGGATGAAATTAAATTTTAAAATGAATGTGAGCCAATTAACCGACAAATGCTTTATGTAATTAATGACAAACATTTTTAATGGTTTCATTATTTTGCAATAAATTTGTATTTCTTTTTACCACAGTAATTAAAATAGTTCCTACAATTGAAATTTCTTTTAATAATTTGTTTTAAATTTGTGTAAATAATTTATCGTTGGCGTTCACATATATGGGACTTTACGTACACATATACAATATATAAGTAAATATACGTTTTTTGTTTGAAAAATTATACTAATTGTTAATTTTTTTCTCCTCGCTTCATGACTTTGAATCTTTTATCCCAATATGTGCTCATTAAATAACAAATTTTAAATATTCGCCTGTGGTCATTAGAAAATATTTAATTAGTATTTCTTTTTTGTTAACTCAAATTATTTCCGCCTGTTTTAGGTGCTAGTTCGAAACAGCAAGACATTTAAATTATACTCGCTTGTTTTTTGCTTGGTGTCCATTTATTTTAATTGTTGCAAAAAATTAAAGCTAGTCCATTCAATCCCACAATCCGCCCACACACTTAATTCCATCTGAGCTTATTAAATATCGAATATTGCATTTAATTTTGCGTTAATTTGTTGTTTGTTTAATATCAATTAATCGGCATACATGCACACAGAGCATATATATATATAATAATTAAATATGCGGACTCTATGGAATGACTTTATTTAATATGAATTTATTTACATTTTCAAAATACTTTTCATTTCGCAAGTATTCATAAAGTTTCTTGTATTGTATGCCCTTCAACTGTAATACAAAGGGAATAATATTTACTAGTAATAATTCGTTTTCGAAATATTAAATTAATTATGAACCTAATATGGATTGCGTGCGTTAAATGATGCTTAATATGACATTGTCGCTTGAAAATAGTGGACATTATATTTACTATTTTCTGTTTTTTTTTGTTCAAAGGTTACATTAATGGGTGTAGCAGGAATATTGAAATAATCCTACTATGTCACCCGATGTAAAAAAGTATTTTAGTTTTAAAATTAGTGAAATTTCTAAAGATATATCCTAGAAGTTTTTCCTTTAGTTTACAGAGGCAAATCATATGCGGTTAACGGAGAAAACTCAGTGTTTATTCGATACCATTATGGAAAATCAGATGTCGCAGAAGCTCCTCGCCCTCAACTTCCAGTCGCTGAAATCTAACGAGGCCGGGGAAAATTTAATTTTTATTTACAAGCGCGAGAGCTTTATTTGGTATTATTGTTTCTAAGGACATTTTAACACTTCGTTACTCGCCAGACCTTAATTGCAATAAAGCTCGCATGGATTTACAGAGATAAAACAACTGGAAATCGACTCCAGTGTGAGTTCGGAATTCCAACAAAAGTAGGCATGCTTATACCAGGGAGCCACTTTTCGGATGATAGGAAGTCATGAAAGTCGTTTAAGTTAATGAAAGTAATTTAAAAAAAGTTTTTTACTGTTTTTCCCACAGGGTAAAAAGTTAACGTATATTCGAACAATTATCCATCATGCCTTGTTAAGTTCACTATGCATACATAAAACCTTTTTTTTTTAGTTATAAAAACCTTAACCATAGTTAAATTGAAGCGTGTTTTATAGTTCAAACAATAATTTTTAATAAAAAATTAATATATTTGTGTATTTTAATTCATGAGAAAATTCTCCAATTTAGGAACTCGATGAAATTTAGCACATAATTAATTTCTCAACTAGATGATGAGATGTCATTTACCATATACAGGGAGAGCTGAAATTAAATGAAATTTATGAGTGAAATCAATATTTATCGATAGGTATAGGAAAGCTTCTTTTCGAAAATAATTTAAAGATATTTCCGCCTCTTTAAAAGGTTGAACTGAGATAAATTTATCAGTTAAATGAAATATGTGTTATAGCACGGGTGTTAGAAGAAAAAAACTTTAAGAATATAAGGGGAATTGTAGAGAGTTGTAACCTGTATGAAAAATTAGACTCTACTAAATTAATAGTATTAATTAAACATTACAATATGTGCATCAAATGAAAAATATTTTTAAAAGGATTAAATATAAATTAAAGTTGTTGGGCTTTCGCCACCAAAGCTGTGACCTGGAGGCAACGAGGATCCGTAGCAGTTGCCGTCGAAGAAATAGTGGTGTAGTCATCTCTCTCCTCATACCATACTAACCAAAACAAAGCAGGGCTGTAATGCTCAATGCTCGCCTTCTCTTTCTATTTACGACAGCTGCGACACAAATCGTTTGCGGGAAGGCCCATTCCACTGGCATGGTCATCCATTAGATAGTGAAAAAGTTATGATACCCGTCTCCAGGGGTAAGACTGAATGTTATTTTTTAATTCACTCTAAACCAAATCTGACGGCGCAATGAAGCAGGTGGGTTCTTCAGCCCATGTTATGTTTTCCAGCCTTTATTGAGAGTTTTTGTATTTATGTCTCGCTGAGACGTACCTCTATTTGCCAATGCGTCTCATATATTGATGCTGGGTGCCAGCATATTGAGAAATTTTCTGCATTCGATGTCAGTCCTTGTTGGTCGTTACCAAAAATTGAGTGAACTTATGGGAGCTAAGTTATAAGAGAATATAAAATTTTCTTCCCGCTAAATCATTCAATTAACATAAAGGCGTTAGTATATAGCACTATGGTGTTGGTATAACAGCCAAGAAGTGCGTCTTCTTCCTAGTCACTCCTCAGGCGATTTTGTGTGGGAAAAAAGGTTTATTTGAGCGATAACTTGAGTTGAGTAATCAGCTAGCTTGAAATTAGCATAAAAGCTGTACAGAATTACAGATTCCAATATTTAGATTCTAGTTCGGAACTATGCAATAAAAACCAACACTTACATAATTTAAAATTCCTCACTATTGCATATGAGTCAAAATCATGCATGTGGTAGAAAAAAAATCAACTATATTATTAAATTGATTTTTCACTGAATTGTGTTCAATCAATGCTTTTGAAAAAAAAACAATACAAGATATATTCGAAATGTTCAATTTATACAGCTAAAATGTGTAAGGGTGTGAGATTATACCCCAGTGACTGCGACTACTTATCTTAGTATCCTAATACTTAATATACTTAATAAACAATTTTTAGTTGATGACGATTCGCTATACAAGTTTGCAATCAAAACTGACTTTCACTTAATCATTTTTTTATTCAAACGAATATACACTTACTACTTAAAAAAAAACAAACAGTTTTGGAAACATTTGTTCGATTTATGGCTGCGTTCACAAAGTTACAAATTTTCTATGGATAACTTTTTAATTAAACTTACATAGCGAACTTTTCGTGAATAATGTTATTAATGTCGTTACACAATTTCAATACCACTTGCATGAATTTTTTGGCCAATTGAATTCCGTTTAATGGATTATGGGAGCGTTCCCGAAATGACGTATAAGATATTTTGGGATGAATAAAATTCAAATAAGGATGTATTTAACTAAATCCATCAAATTTGTCTTTGAATAAAATAAGATTGCGAAATTGCTGAAATTTTAGTCAAAATAACCCTACCAACAGAAATTTTCTACCTCCATGATTTAAATCTATATACTCTTTTAAGAAGCGAGACTATTCTTACGAATTGAAGCAGAAAGATTTTATGATTTGTGGCAATCATCTCATGCAAACTAATAAAAACAAAAAGATCCAAAGGGTGCCAATTTTTTTTAATTTTTTATATGCAACTTTCATTGTAGTGCTGCTAGCTAAAATAGGCATAGCAATGTTTTGCTCTATATAAAATTTTAAAAATTCGGCGGACATATTCCTAAAGTGGTTCAATGAATTTCAAAAGTTTATGTAGCGTTTCAAAATAAGCACTTTAATCGAATAAACCTTAGCCTAGAATTAAATATAGGTTTTTAAAAAGTTTGAAGGCTTCGGCAGAGACTTAAGCGCAACTTTGTGTCAATAAGGTTTTGATCGGGGAAATTTTGGCAACGAGTTTTTAATGTAACAAAAGTGCAAGATTTTTTAAATTATTTATAGCAGATATGTATATGTATTTTTATTATTACTATTGTTTATTAAACTTTATAATAAATTATAAGCTTAAAAGTATCTGCAAGAGATTGGCTGCCAGGCTATTTGCTCGCTTAACTAAGCGGAAATTGTATTAAGAATAAAAGATATATTTATTACCTGTATGTACTAAGCAGTCATTTACTTAATTAAATCAAATAAGAGAAATAACGAAGGATGTATTGCCGTAATTTAATGTTTGTATTTAAGTTAACATTTTTAGGGTCTTAATAAACTGATGTATTTTTCCTATGTTCGATTCTGAAGGTGTTTTTGATTTTAAGAGTGAAAGAGTGGAACAAATGCCATATATAATGTCATCTATAAGGGTTTCTCCTCTTAGACGTTGTTGACACTCTAAGGAATATTTTAAACTTGTCTTTAGTAACCGGGCAAGGGTACAAGGGTGCGTTGTCCGTGTTTTTTGCCCACTATTTCGCAGGGAATTGCTGAAAATTGGGCTTTTCCATAGTTAAATCTAAAGGAATAGGAGTTGTATCGGCCACTTAATCCCTTTGCATGGAACAGTGTCCACATATCCAGAGAAGTTTTATTTTATTTTTTGTGGATATAATCACATATTGGTTTTATTGTGTCTCAAATTCTTCTAGATGGATTAAGAATGGAATTTAAGACTGCTATACTGTTGTTTTGTTTCTGGTTTTCGAAGCGATAACAATGGGTTGATTGTTGTTAGGTTCATTTCCTTGGATCGTGAGAAATCTTCAAGGCCGCTTATCTTTGATAATTTTGTCTACAAATGGTCCGATAATTGAATCATTATGGAATAGTACTTTAGTAAGAAGCAGCATGTCTGCTTCAGTTAAATTTCTTCGATAGTTATGAAGTAGAGCGCATTTTGTAAGGATGACATTAATTGGAGTTGTTTGAAATCCATAACAGCTAGCTTGTGCCGCGGCGTAATAGTATGATATTTGATAAGATATTCAGTCTGAGTCTGAGGTTTTTTCTTTCACTTTGTTTAGGCTAGCATTTTGTTTTTAAATTGTTACTTCTTAATCGATAAGTATCGCCTGAACATTAGAGGTTTCTGTGAAAAGTAAATATTGATCATTATAATTGTGACATGTAAAATTAGGTGAAAATTGGCATCTGACGAGTAACTAGACCAGACTTCCTTAACATGATCTGTTATTCCTTTGGGCTTAGAGAGTGTATTATTTTCTGCTTTTATAAATGAAATTTCTCTCTTCGTATTTGTACCTGAAATATTATTAACTTTTCGCCAGTTAAAAAAAATCGATGAATGCCTGTTTATTATTTTGGTAAAGTCTTCAAAACTGGCGTGCTTCTTTTCGAAAAACAGAATTTACTTTTCTTAAAATTTATTAAGTTAACTGTTGTCGGATATTTTTGAAATGCTTGCCGAAATTTCATTTTCTCGCTTATTAACTTAGAAAGATTTTCAATCTAACCAAGGCCTTGTCATAGATTTTGAAGCCGTACTTTGTGGGATATAAGCCTTTGCAGCGGTTCGGATAGACTTCGAGAAATTTGCTGCATCAGCGTTACTTTGACCAGTTAAGGGGCGTAAATAATTTTCTGTGTCCAAGTTTTATTTAATATATGTATGCGTGTACATTGTTTAAGTATAATTGCATTTCAACATTCTCAGATTAATAATTGTGAAACGCATGAGATCTAACTGAATCAAATCGCGGCCCACTCAATGTAGCTGCCCGATCTTTATTACATTACTTTACGCAGCATTTACAAAATACTCATGCACGCCTTTGCGCTATCACCCACGATATTTATGTATTTCTAAATAATTTTAATACACACACTTTTATTACATTAATTTTAACTGTTTTTCTTAGAAAAACATTTATCACAAGACCACAGCAAATAACCTAAACCTCAACTGCACTAAATTAGATAAAAGCGCAGAAATTTTTGGCTATCCCGTAACTTTTCGGTTATGTAATCAAGAGATATTGCAAAAATACACAACTAAATTCTTAGAGCCATTTGAAGAAGCAAAGAGCCAAAAGGGAAGAAGGTAGAGGTTGCAGAATAGTGCCATGTTAAACAAATTATGAATGACTTTATGTTTTACGGGCTGCAATGCGAAGAATGCATTGACAAGCAGAAGAAGAGCCTGCAACATGAAAGAATGCTTTATAGCCAACAATGATACGATTGCAACAAATACAAAACACATTGGCATACCATAAAAGCAGCATGTAGCCTTAGAATGTTGTACATAAAGTTTTATAGCCGCCTCGACTTTGATATCGAAGCGCAGCTTAGAGACAGAAACAAGAACCACAGCACTCGGTTATGGGGGGGGGGGGGGGGGGGGGGCAAGAGAGCGTAAAGTTGCTGCAGCAGTTGAGTTATGCGTTGCAACATTATTTTGTCCCATGGCAGTCACGTCGACAACGATTAAAACGATAAACAAGTGTGGAACATAAAAACTATGCTATAAATACGAGCGCAGTTAAATAAAGTATGTGTGTGTGTGTGTGTGTGTATGTATTTTGTGTTGCACATATGTACATATATTGAGCTTGGTTAACTAATGGTTCGAAGTGAGCTGCTTTGATGACAAAGTTAGCTCTTGGAATGCAGCAGCAGTAGAGCGTGCCATAAGTTGCGGTAAGTTGCTGTAAGTCTATTGCAGTTTTAACAAAAGCCAAGCAATAACGATCCACAAAAAAAAAAACCAAAAAGCAAAAAATGGGTTTGGTAGTTAGTGGCGCTGTCGATGCTATTGACCATTAACGATACAAGAATGCCACTGTGAATATTTAGGTATTTGTTGGTAATGGTGTCAGTGAGCCACCACGCTACCAAGTAGCGCATACCAAAAACTATACCCGCATTCGTGCTAAGTGGCATGGAAGCAAGTAAAAAGTTTGTGGCTACCGACTGGTAAGCATGTGCTGTCGCAAATTGTGGTCAATGCAGTAAAGTGAAATGCTGTTGTAAATCGTAGGACTTGTTGTAACAGCTGCATCAACACGCTCAAGAATTTTGGCTAGCCAACCAGTAGGGTAAAGAAAAACAAAAATGCCTGAGATAGTACTTGTTAAATGCAGTGAACTGTGGTAGAGCTGTTGTGTTGTGTTTCAAAAATATTCTTGTTATTGTTACGATATCGGTGGTTTGCTGGTTTGTCTTAAGGCTGCGACTAGAGACGCCTGACAATGCATGACTTTTTGCAAAGTTTTCACAAAGTATCGTCTAAGAAGTTATGCTAAGTCGTAGAAAGTATAGTAAGTAGAAAGGGAAAAGGCATAGCGTGCGAAACTTTGACAAAGTAAGACTTTGTGCTATTTAGTTGCGATACACGTGACTTCAATGTACAATACAATCAGGCTTTTTGCATTAAATAAATGCCAAATTTTACAAGAATTTATGTTTTTACTGCACATTACCTAGTAACTATTATTTATTATTATGAACTAATTAAATTTGGTTAGTCAGCTTTTTCCCCAATCGTCCCAATAGTACCAGTGTTGAAGAAACCCGGTAGCGAAGTCACTCTGAATTCAAAGCTGAAGTTAAAAAAGTATGAGCTTCCACGTGTGGAGCATATTTTTTTGAAACTATGTGGTTGACAAGAATTTGACAAGCTTGGTAAGGGATCCAAAGGGCTTATCACAATCTCTATACCAAAAGTGTTATTTTAACATACTAGGGTAATTTACAGATTAACACATCGGCACCAGCTATATTTAAAAAAAAAAAGAAAAATGAAGTAGTAATTAATGGGCCTAGACGGCACTGTTGTATTTCTGGACGATAATATCGTATAAGTTCTAGAAGCTGGATGCTAAACCGATAACATTTTTTTGTACTGATTCAAAAATCATGCATTTTCGGAAAATTGTAGGAAAAAAGTTTTTTTCTCGGTTTTTCTGGATTTGTTAATATACATTTTTATTTATTTATTCATATTTATTTATTTATCTATTTTTGAGTCTACAGTACAGTATACCTTACAGACTAGAAATAATAATATATGAGACTACCCAAAGCGGGAAGTAATAATTATTACATAACAAATATAAGAATTACTAATTAACAAATTGAATTGAGAATTCTCACAAAATTTGATTTTGAAAAAGCAAAGTCAAGCATATTTGAAGGTGCAAACAAAGCATTAAATTCTCGCAATGCGCGAGCAATAGGTGAGTTACTCGCATACTTTGTTTTAAAGCTTTCCCCATAAAAAGGGTAATATTTCCGAAGATTCCTTTGCGGAACATTAAAATCAATCCGATCAAGTAAGATTGGGCATTCAGTGATGCCATTAATAACATTGAATACGAATTCTTCGCTTTTCCAGAGATAATACACTCTTAGCAACCCTATGCTGGATCTGAAAATGTAATAATGCCTTATGTCCAAGGGCTTGTTGGGTTTCTGATTCCGAATCTGAAGTCACTTGTAAAAAACTGAAAATGTACTACAAAGATTTATTTTTCCAATACATAAAACAGAATGTATGTTCATTGCCATGGTTAAGGCACAAAAACTCAAAAAATAAGGCAGGCGATTTATCTAAAAACTCCAAAGACCACTAAACGAAGATGTAACACTTAAATGCTTCAGAAGATGCCCAGAACTTCAAAACGATATATAAAAATAAGCGAAATGATAACAGAGATGAGACTGATCAGATCAGGAAACGATTGCAAATACGCATTTGATTCCCATCATTCGAGCAGTTTTATTCTATGGTACATAACGACTTACATTCCGAGGAGGGGGAGATGATGGAGATTTTGCAATGGAGAGTGTAGATCTCGCTCTGCCCAATTCGTTGAGGACTGCTGCAACTTATACGCTGTATTTAAACTACAATATCTAAAATTAGATAATCGAGGCTAGAAATTAAATTTAGTAAAACGTGTCAATAAGGCGCAAATGTTCTCAGTTACTGCAGATAAAACTGCAGATGTAAGTGAAATCGAACAATTTAAATTGAAGAAAATCACATGGCTTCACTCAACTATTTTTACCCAATGGACGAGGTAAATAGTAAATCTGGCGGCGTACAGCCTAATGCCTTGTTTACGTTCGTGCGTCCGTTCGAAGGACACAATTTACGCTAAAATTGAAAATGCTGAAAACTAATAATATTCATTTTGAAGAAAAAATCTGTAGAAAGAAGATTGTGTCTTAAGCCTTAAAATAATCAAGCCAAATTTTCGAAGAAATCAAACTGACGTCTCAATAAAATTTTTGAATCAGCAACTCAATGTGCAGAAGCTATTGAAAAGCGGCTAGCTAAAAAATCGGAACAACTACACTGGAAATGCTAAAGAATACCATCGGTGGTGAATGGATTTTTAGATCAGTATTTAGAAGAGCTTGATTTAAGATTTATCTAACACAGAGCTACTGCTCAAATTACAAAATATTCTGTAAAGAGTTGATCAAACTCGTTGATATTTTCCATGGCACTGAAGGTATATGCTGGTAATAGAAAAAAACAAGAAACTGTGCATAATTCGTCTTTCATTTTGTTAATGTACTTAAAAATATTTTTTAAAAATAAACAAACAAAAAATATAAAAAAAATTTCTTAAACGTGCCTATTTCTAATAATTTAAATTAAATTACATTTTTTCAAAATTTGCTTATATAATACATTTTAAAACTGAACATCCGGCCAATAAAATTGTTGTGGATCCGACCCTGCTACGACTACTCAGTTTCAGTTTCCACAAAGTACCACCCCATTTTTTCAATAAAGCCCAATATTTTCTCCTTAAGTATAAAATTCATTTTATTTATCGCCTTACACAATTTCAGTATCTACTAAGGAATACTAATAGAGATATGCTGGGTGAAAAAGTCAGTTTGTATAGCAGGTGTCACCCACTCTTTTCCCAATTTTCTCAAAAATTGTCTTAATTTTTCTTTTCGTAGAAACATTCTGCTACTAATGAAATTGATAAAGTCGTTCTCATGTTATGGCATAAATTTAGACAAATTAAGACATAGCTCTGTGCAAATATACGGCCTGTATCAAACGTAATCTAACTCCAATAGAACTCAACATATAAACTGTGCGAAAATACTTAGTAAAGATGTATGTTTCTTCATAAGCATAACTAACAATATAATTTAAAGCCACATCATATACATTGTTTGCCAATGTCCCAGTAAATTTTGTGAATAAATATTGATGAGACACTTCTAATTTTATAACATTGTTTATTTTAAAACGAACCTTTTTAATTAAATTTTTTCAATTTTAGATATGAGCTCAAGGTCATTAGTTTGTAAAGATTTGTTTAATAAAACAAAATTAATTATTATTATTTTTGGCCTTATATTTATGAAACGACTGTATAATTTACAGAGCTTGAGACCATAGGTTAGCGTGGCTGAGTGGTTGCGTGCTCGCCTAGCAAGTCCGTGTACCATGGTTTAAAGCCAGGTAAAGTCTATAAAGAAGGAGGTCTGATGATGAGATGTGGTGATCTCCGAAATAGCAGGTATCACTTCTACCACTTTGAAAAATTCTTGTTTTCTCATTTTATTCCCTAATACAAACCTGGCCTTAAGCTCTATAAATTATACAGTCGAAACAAAATTAAGTTTTTCTTGTCTAAATTTTATTTTTATCGATATTTCGACTTCAGTTTGAAGTTTTACTAAAAAAAAAAGTGAACAAAAATGTGGTTTTATTTTATTTATTTTTGTCGTTCGAAAATCAACGTCTGCTTAACTCCGTGTTTTAAATTAGAGGAACAAAAAAATCTCAATTAGGGACAGGTCTAATAGGGTAGGTTGAGAATTTTTGTGAATTAATATATAATATTCATTAAAATCGTTTTAGGTAAGCAAACAATTAATAGAGTTCCCTAGCTATCCAATAACACTGTAGCCATAAGCTCTCTGACACATCTTCAACATAATTTGACAGCTTTCCAACCGTAGCCCCTATGTTTGACATTTCCCTTAGGTCTTGCATTAAGAAACTTAATTAGTGACAAAATTTGCGAATTGGACGAGAAATTCTGAGCTCTGTGCTATTCCTTAGATATTGGTGTATAACAAAATCGAGAAACTAGGGTGCCTGTTAACTCTATCAAAAATCATACCAATATCTTTCTAAAAAGGTTCATAGTTGAAGTTTGAGAAAATATGAAATTTTTTACTAACTCCCAACCTTGGTAATTATCGATTTCTGAAGTATGCTGTATGGTACTCAAGATGGCCAATAGACGAAACTGATTTGTTTCTAAGCCAAAATTTTCAAGGGAAATTATTCCAAAATGAATTATCTTCAACATTTTTGAAACATGCATCTATGCTTTTTACTTCTAGCCCTAAAAGTAGATGCATTAAAGCTTTGTATTAAACACGTAAGATAAATATTAAATTATTCAAAGAAAGGTTTACTAACTACTGGCTTTGAGCTCAAACATAAAATATTTATACTTTTGTAGACCGAAAAAAAAGTTCATTCATTTTTTTATTTTATTAATAACTAGCAAATTATTAATACTTGAAGAACTTTTTTGTTATCATGATTTGAAAAAGAAAATTAACTTAGATGCTCGCAAAAATAAAAACTGTGTAGATTTATTTTTAGAAACTTATTCGACTAGTGTACGCACGTAAATATAAAAAAAGCAGATAACTTTAAGGCCATCAATCAGATAAACAAAAGTATTTTCTAAGAGTTCGAAAATTCTATTAAACAATTTATTTAAAAATTCGAAGTATTTACTTTTAAATTATTTATGTACTTTACTTTTTCCCATTTTCTGGAGTACATATATTTTACATATTTCTTTAAGATTGTTTGTAACCGTGAGAGAAGAGCGCGCTTTGTGTGTACAACGGGAAGTGTGAATCTCTTGAGACTTCCTCTGCTTTAGTAGGAAAAGTTTGGAAACTTTTTTTTTACTGTTTTGACTTAAGACTTAGAACTTCGTCAAACAGGCATACCGTATATGCGGAAGTAGGCGCGTACAATGAAGAATGCCACAGCAGTTCCTACACAATTTAGATTTTAGTAGTAAATTCTTGTGGTTAACTGAATTTATAACTTGTAATTGAGTTAATTGTACATTGTGGTTTGGGGCTGAGATCTAAAATTGTGAACAAACTGCCATAGCATTTAAAATCAATTTAATTTTAAAGAGCAAAACATACATTCGTACAAACTCCCATGTGTATATAGTGAAAAATAAACCAAAATTTTTCCAATTAATAATTTTTGAATCAGCACTCGAATGACAATCATCCCAGCTGCTGCAGTGTGTGACAAACAACAAAAGTCTTCATCAACTCAGACGTCACGCTTGAAGAATCAGTGGAATCATTGAAAAGGCAGTAAATCACTGATATTGACTTATTCGCAACTGCCATCTGTTTGCTGCTGCCGAAGTTAACTCTCTCTCTCTCGTAGGAATGTGTGTAGATAAATATGCGCAGAAGTTTATGAGTACGTTGGTATGCACGTCACTCATACGCCCCGTTGATTCTTACCAGCCAGTGAAATTTTTACTACCAATTGCTGTTCTGAGTTGTTGCATCAAGTGATTGCAACATCAATGCAGTTTTTGGCTATTTTTAAATGCACAGACTACTCGCATTTTCTAGCTAGCCGGAACCAAATTTGCTTTGCTTATGACCAAAATGAATGCCACAAAAAAAAATATATGCTACCCTTAGGTTGAGTTTCTGGGAAATGTGGGTTTTTTTTCTCTAGAAAAAGCGGCCGTTCTCCGGAAACAAAAATAAGAACTTACTAATAAACTGTATTATATAACCCTTTGCTGACCTTACAATCAATATTTCGATATATCTATTTTCCAACCTTGTGGGTAGATTTCAACCCATAATTAAAAAGCATCGTAGAAAAAACTTCACAAAAAACCCAAAAAATACCGCTTATATGCGAAAAAAAAATTCAGCAAGAAACGATTAAAAAGTAATTAAATATAAAGGTTATATGTCCCTGGCTAGTTTATTACATAGCACTCAAATTCAATCGATTAAAACTTGTTACCTGAGGAAGCAAAAAGATCGAGACCAGATCCACGGAGCTATATAGCGAAAATAATTATGACAGTCTGCAACTAGCTAACTGAACCACTTACTTAGTGATGAGTAGGACGCGTTTATGGAATAGAGCGGACTAAGTTCAAGGCGTACTCATTCTTCGATACTAACGCATTTTGAAATACATTTCAACTCTCATTTAAAAAATTTGTTTGAAAACAAGTCGTTTTTATCTCCATGTTTTCTACAGTACTTGATAACTTGATTTTTTTAACAACCATAAAAACAAGGAATAATGACCTAGGTTGGTTTTAAGTAAAATTATTCATATTTTTCCTAATTTAAGGAAGATATTAGCCTGATTTCTGATAGCGGTAATATGTAGGTACCTTAATTTGTGAAATATTTTTTATACCCGAATATCTAAGGATTAGCCAAGAGCTTACAAATTTTATCTCACATGAAGTCTTTTACTACTTGAGCTAAGAAACTTAAAAAAAGAAATGTACAATGTAGTGGCTACGGTTGTAGAGCTGTAAAATTATGTTGAAGTTGCATCAGAAAGCTTATGGATGCAGTTTTCTTGGATAGCTAGGGAAACCTTTTAATTGTTTACTGACCTAAAAGGATTGTAATGAATATTAAGACTAAAGAGGAAGAAAGAGAGACGTGGCAAAGTGCTGTTCTCGCAAAACATCGTGCACATTTACATCGAGTTGTGAGGGATAGTTTGGAAAGTTTGGCTTCAAGTGACATTTTTTTTTGTTCTTCTAGTTGAAAAAAAGTTTGTAAATTTTGGGCGACAATGAGCCTGAGTTGACCATTGAAAACTGGTTTGTAAAAGAAAAAAAAGAATATAAAACCGCATTTGTTGTTCACTAAGTACATTAATTCGAATGTTGATATATGTTATCTAATATAATAAATAAATAAATTTGATTTTAAAAATTATGCGCTAGGTAAAATTTCGTTTTAACTCAAATTACTAATTAAATACTGTTAAAGTCTTAGAAACCTAGATAATTTTTTTTGAGCTGAAGTTTAACTCATTAAGGAATAAATCATGAGCCCTTTCTTGCCTCCCAAAATAAACTTCTCGCCCAAGTTGGGGAAGAGTTGGATAATCCATCGAAATGTCTAAATCTTGTTGTAAAAATTCTTGTGAAATGGGAAACGCAAGAACTTGAATAAATTACTGTTAGATAAAAAACGGCGACCATATGATTTTTGTCTAAAACGCACATAAATTGTGGAAGGAAAATTTGCTCTTCTTTGCTAGAATTAGAAAAGATATCTTCGAGCCCTTTGATACAAAACCAGGCTTCAGATACAGTGACTCCTTGGCATGCGATTTCTTTAACCTAATGTTGTAAAAGATAATTCGAGCTGCAGAACTAAGCACGTCCATCGTTTATACTTGCGATACTAGCGGTTTCATTTCTTGAAAAATAATTAAAATATTTTTACTAAATTTATTCGGGATTTCGTTAAGTGTAAAATCGTAGAATCAAAGCGATTTCCAAAATGTTTGGGAACCGACGACACCTTTCGGCGTGTCTATTTCGTAACAAAGGGAAACCTACCGTATGATCACGAAGCAGGTCTTGTTCTAGAAAAATACTTTATTTATCAAATCAATATAACTAAATTACAGAAATTTTTTTCCTAACAGCGGTCGGCCCTCAGCCGGCAATGGCAAACCTTCGAAAATATTTCTGCCATGGAAAAACTTCTCATAAAAATCATTTGTCTATCAATGTCGGCGCAAAACTATAGGCCCCTCAATTTGTGTTCCAACATCAAACCGTACGCCACAAATTATTGGCGAAGTTCGGCCAAACATCAAACTAAAATACAGGCTTTCTGAATGACTTAATTTCAGCGATACCTAGCGAAAGCATCATAAATTTTCAAAATCAGTTCATAAAGCTGACTTTTACAAATGATTTGTCTCCAGCGCCCCCAAGCGAATTGTGATGTAGATTAAAATCTATTTAGCAGTTTGGAGTTAAAGCCGAACATCGGAATCGGCTATCATTTTTTCAAATAATTTAGAATACGCTGAATTGCTATTATTATTATAAAATATTCTTTATTTTGAGTGTAAGTTAAATAACATCATAAATAAAAAATTCAAATCCAATAATGTAAGTTATTTAAGTGGAACGCAAATTTGAAAGATCAAACGAGTATACTGAAGAAACAACTCCTCATTTATAATATACTAGCAGTAAAAGTACTCCGCAAGCCGGAACATTTCTATCGATATAAATAACCCATAGCAAAGATATCAAAACTGCGATAATTTTTGCATGCCTACTTTCACGAATTCAGAAAAAAAATCAGAAATAAATTTTTTCAGAAAACATTATTATTATTGTTGGGGATAGTGCATTGTGACTTTGAGATCTGCTGAAAATACTTTTTTTTTAATATGAATAACGAATATGCATTTTGGATTTCTAAAAAAAAGGTATCTGCTGAATGTGGTCGGAAATAATGTGTTTCTGAATTTTTGTTCTCTGAATTCTTGGTGATTTTGAGCAAAATTAAATGTTCTTTCTGCCGTCTGATTCCTTCATCAATTTTGAGTTATGAATTTTGACTTACGCATTTAGACTTATGAGTGTGCCTTAAATAAAGTATGTTTGTTTTTTCGCTTTGCCAATAAAATAAAAAATGAACCTGCATTAACAGAAACAAAACTATAAGAATTTTCAGCTGAAGGTGAGCCAAATTGAAAACGAAAGAACAAATATGAAGATTCCAATCAAAGTTTGATTAATATTGTCAACTCATTATTAATAGATAATCTCGAAAGCGATAATTAACTACATGCTCACAATCTAGATTCAAGATATTCAAGATTATAAAATGTTTTGTTTTGTCTAGTGAATAAATACATACATATATAATTTATTGTTATGTAATATTTATTTGCACACATCTTTCAACTAAATAAATATTTCTGAATTGTTCATTCTTATTCTCTTGCTTCTAAGAACTGCTCTCTGAAGTTTTATTTCTGATTCTTTTGTCTGTGAAAATTGTTTGCTGAACAAATTTTTCTGAAAATAGAATTTCAGAACTATTCTCTTCTGAATTGTATGGGGAGCACCATATTAGATATTTATAAATAAATAATAGTGCTGTCAGTTTATGCAACCTAATTTTTATTTGCGGTACAATGCTGGTTCACTGCACTCCCAAATACAAATAGTAAAAAAAAAAATGCACTAATAATTACGAATACCCGCAACAACACTAAATAATGCTCATTCTAGTTTGCTTAGCAATTTCTGCATTTCATTTCCTGTTTTTTTTTGTTTTGCTATATTCTTACGGTTTTGCATTTGTGTTTTCTATGCTGCGTTAAGACTCGACTTCGCCTCGTTATCATCCAACTGTTATGACCTGTGGTCGCTTTGTGTTTTACGCTTGCCAAAGCTTGCTGTTAAGCTTATTAAATTTTTCATAGTCATAGTCGGAACTGAAAACCATAACCCGTGTCGTGCGTCCTGCGTTCTGCGTCCTGCTGCTCGCTGCATTCTCATTTCTATGAGATAAGCACTAAGTGTCGTCGCAGTTTTTCATCATTTTGTTTTTATTTTGTAATTTTCTGTTTTTTTTTAATGTACATTAGTCTTCCTGTAGGTTTCTTGCAAAAAGTTGCTAGCTTTCTGGCTTGTTTCATATTTTTGTTTTTTATTTTACTTTTTCCAGTTTCAACTTTTCCTCTCACCACTTTCAAGTTCCCCCTTTACGTTTTGTTCGCCACTAGTTGCTGTCATAAAAGCAATTTAACATGTTTTGCGTCAGTGCTGATGTTCTGTATTTTTTTTTTTTTGTTCGTTTTTGTATTTTAGCCATTTAGTTGCGCTGCTCTGCCATGACTAAGCAGAATGCTAAAATAGCCAACGCTTTCACTCGCTTAAGTAAATATTCGTTATTTCCACGCTCTTGCCTTTATAACCCATTCGTTCCAGTGAAGCGTTTTGGTTGCTTGCTATTTTTTCTAATCTATTTTTTTTTTTTTTTTGTTTTGCTGCACTTTTAAATTTTTCATTCGCCGTGTATGTAGATCGCTTTATGTCTTTATGTACAATCGGCCATGCATAGCTGACCGACCGACCCAACGTGTTTGCTTCTATAACGGAAATTATCAAATTAACATTGTACACCTTGGACTTTGTGCGCCACAAATTATTTTGCTGACCTTCTATTTTCACTTCACCTTCCACCACTTGCCGTTCGTTAACTCGCATTCCTGTCTCTGATCCTTTTCACCTTACTCGCATTCATGGTGTTTACTATGGTTTGCCCTTTGCTTTCGTATTGTTTGCATTGTGTTTAGCTTGGATTGCATGTGTTGCCTCCTGCCGGCCATGGCGTATACGTAACACAATTTTCTCGTTCAAAAACAAAGCTAATTGCCTGTGTGTATTACTATTGCCGTGATTATTGTTGTTATGCACATGATTTTTTTTTTTTTTGTATACTTAATTAACAAAATTGTTATTAGTGTTATTTTCGCAAACAAATTAACATATGTGAAAGTTCATTATAGAGAGAAAAGCAGATTTGAACATATTTAGTTGCACTTTCCTTCATATGTAGAGGATTTAAAAAAAATAATACAAATTAGTAAATCAATTCCATTGAAATTTAATGGTTGTAAATGATTTTATTGCTAACGCCACTAATTAGTCTGAGCTGTGCAAAATTCTGTGAACGCATAACAAAAAAAAAAAATAAAAAATCCTACTAATATTAAAAATGGAAATGTTTGTTTATGTGTGAGGGGGTGTGTGAGTATTATTACCATTTCGGACCCAAATGGCTGGTTGGAATTGTTCGAAATGTAGCATATTAGCACATAGACTATATTTTTTTGATAGCCATCAGCCAAAAAGCTATAGCCAATTAAATAAATAACTCAAATCACATATTGTAGTCATATAGATCTGAATTAGATTTGGCACTTGCATAGTCCGTTACATTGAAACGATTTTTAAAAGGAGTTGCCACTTATCGAAAAGGTAAAATTCATTTTAATAAGGTGAATGACATCAAATACTCCAATATGGGTATAAACTGATTAACAGAAGCTTGATTTACCAGATTTTTTGAAAGAAGGTTGCCACATGTTTATATGCAAGTTAAGTTAAATCAAAAAGTAAATGCAATTTTACAATACGAAATCCACATTAAAAACTCTAAGAAAGCTTTATTTCAAAAATATTATACAAAAGGTTGCCACCTGTTGAAAAAGCAAAATTCACTTTAGAACAATGAATGTCACTAAATATTGTAATATGGGTATCAAATAAAATAGGGTTAATACAGAGTGCCACCTGCTAAAATGCAAATTTTGTTAAACTAAAGCAAAGGAAATTTTACAATATGAGTGCCAAACTAAAATTAAAAAAAAAAACTTAATATCAAAAATATTTTTACAGAGGGTTACCACCTGTTTAAAAAATACTTAAAATTAAACTAAAATAAAATATTGTCCCATGTGCCTAAAACGGAGGAGGCGTTAGGAAACTGTTTATTGAAAATTCATTTGAAGGATGTTGTCACTTAATTAAAAGAGTAAACTAAATGAAACACTTAAGTTAAAGGAGGTGTGGCGACATGGATCAAAAGAAGTACGCATAAAAAATCTGAAAAAATGAAAATGTATTCAAAGAGTGTTGCCACCTTTTTCAAAATATTAACTTAATAAAATTTCGAAGCTCAATAAAATATATCAGTTTTGTTGTAAACGAATACGTGGATTCGAAAAAAATTATGAAGGGGGCTGCCACCTGTTAAAAAAAGGTAAGGTAACTTAATTTCTACTACACTGGCATCAAACGAAAAAGGTTTAAGGAATTTTAAGCCAAGAGAAATTATTCAAATTTTTATATTTAATTTCCTTTTTAAAGAATAAACACGTCGCGTGGTCGAACTCCTCCGAAACGGCCCAGCTGATTTTTATGAAATTTTGTACGTATATTTGATATGTGCGAGGATATGTCGTGAAGTGTATTTGTGCTTAAGAGAGGGTTGCCACCTGTTTGAAAAATCAGATTTAATTGAATCATTCACAAGTTATATGAAATATTAAAATATGGGCATCAACCGTTACCTTTAGGAAATAAGGTTCTTTTGTGGGGTTGCCAGCTGTTTGAAAAGGCTCATTAATTTTAATTGTACAATTATACGCAACTTATAAAAATATAAAATATGGCGTCAACATTTTTTTTCGCTAACAGAAAACTTTAGGTATATTTTGAAGTGAGTTGCCACTTTTTTGATGTCAAATTAATCAAATTGTGCAAAAGGATATAAAATCTTAAAAAGCGAGTGCCAAACTTTTTGTCTCGGCGAGGGCAAGGTGTCTATTAAGCAAACAAAGAAAACCGTATACATATATAGTCCGATTAGTTCAAACTCAAAACAAGTATTGTCCAGTATAAAAGTTTTAGTTGAAATTGAACCATTATTTTCGTTTGATTTTATTACGATGCGTGACATGTATTAGCCCCATAAGTATAAATATTTTATTTAAGAAATTAACCGTTGGGTAGCGCTGGATCCGAAGTAGCTGGAAAACCCAGTTTAATTTGATTAAATTTCAGAACATCATTTTTAGGGTGTAGCAAAGCGCGCAGGTTCAGCTATTGTTTTAATATTATACGTGCTCTCAGTATATAAAAAGCCTACATTTTAAAATTGTTTAACTCCGCTGAATACTAACAGATGAAAGAAAAACTGCTACCTAATTGAAACGATTACACAGCCGGAAATGGCAAACTTTGCAGTGCATTTGTGGCGTGAAAAGTTTCTGCTATTCGAATTCGACAAAAGAATTCTGTAGAAATATATTAAGAAGTACATCAGAAATTGTAGAGGCAGTTTGTAATTATGAAAATTTTAAATTGAATTGCATAGCATTAATATTTATGACGAAAAAATGTCTTCATACAAATAGAATATGCACAAATTAAATGCCATTTGCGATGCTTTAAAAAACTATAACGCAAATAAATTGCATTGAAAAAACTTTCTTGGCAGATAAGGCACTACTCAAGCTCTTCAAAAAATTTAAAACATTTCTTTTAGTTAAACATTTTAGCCAGTTTATTTCTTTGGCTCGCGAGAAAAACTGTTGGTTGCCTTCAAAATGCCTGAGACTTCCGCTAGCGTTGTCTGGTAAAACTTTGTCTGCATTGCATTTTTGATGCTTATTTCAGACAGCATATTCTCGTATATATTTATATATTTATATATTTATATATATATATATCCAGCATTAAATTTTTTTCATGTATCTACAAGCGTAAAAATAAAAGTTTGGAAAAAGTGGATGCAGCTGTCTTTACGAACTGCTTGTTCAAGACGATGCTCTGCATTTTTCTGATAAACTTGTGCCCAATTCATAGAAGGAAAAAAAGCATTCGCGAAATGAAATCACCTAACGTATATTTGTATCTATACAACCCTATGCACATAGTACATAGCAGATATTTGGTTTAAATAGTGATGTTCGTAACGCTGTGCGCATTCAAGTGTTGCAGACTGCAGTTGACCCATGACACTGAGCATTTTTCAGCGACATTAAATTCTTCACTGAGTTTCATAGTAAACTAAAGTAAAGTGGACCAAAGAATAGAAAAAGTAAATTACTTTATGATATGCTGGAAAATCAAAGTAGTATAGCAAAGTGTACAGTAGAGCACAGCAACTGAGCAGATAACTTAAGTAGTGACATTTTTCATTTTCGCGCCAGCTAACTGCTTATACTTTGTATATATATATTTTTTTTTTCTATTTTTCCTTCGCCCTCTCTTCCTTCGTCTTTTCTATTCGACAGCTTACTATTCCATTCAGTTTTTCACCAGCAGCGACATTGAATTATTACGTCGCCGTATTTTATTGCCAAAACAGCAATGGGTTCAGTGGAGTGTTTAAAATTTAGCTGGCTGCCGGCCGGCAGATAAAAGCTCGTTATTAATTTTTTTTCTTTTGTTCAACAGTTAAAGCAAAACTTCCAATATAAATTTCAAAATATGAAGTGAGAAGTTGGAAATGTAATAATTGCTGCCAATTTTCCAATTTTATTTAAACTCGTTGACTTTTGCCAGGCGATTTAATGAGCGTAAAACTGGAAATATATGGCCGGTTATGGAAGTTTAAGTTTTTATTAGATAGTAGATATCGTGGAGAGTGCTTATCTTTGGGGTGAGACATTTTTTTTTCTAAAATCAATAGTCAATAATTGATATTTATTATTTCGCAATTTCTAGTGATGATTAATCAAATAAGACCTTCCAAAAGCGGGGTTGCTTTTACAGTTCTAATATAAAGAGGAGGTTTTTTAATATTTGTTGACTTCAATGAATGTGTCGATAGGTGACGCCGTAGTCGCTTAATGTTAAGAAGTTATATTCACGAAAAAGGTATTTTTGCCCCCAAAAAACATTTGTAAAACTTATCGTTACGATGGGCTATACTTACAAGATTTATTAATAATTTAACTATGGCGCCACCCTATCGGGATTTTTTTTTAACATTTATGTTTGGTAAATCTGGTTATACTCAGGCCAAAATAGTTTGACTTAAATGGCTAAAAGATTGTTTCTAAGCGATGTGGAAAGGGACAAATAAAAATTTGAAAATGAAAACATCTTTCCAAGACAGCACTTAGCAGTCAAATCAGAGAAAGTCGTGAGAAATTCATTGAGGTTAGGAGATAAATATAACATATCTAATAAAAAATCTAAGAGGAATATAAAGATTACCCATTGTTAAGTTAATATTATTACAGAAGAAGCTACTGACAATCCCTTGAGCGCCTCGGGAATAGCAGAAAAATTACATATTCTAATTCATGAACGAAGATTCTAATAGCAGAAAAAAACGAAGGTAGGTAAAGCCGTACAAAAAACACAAATTACGCATGCCCATTAAGTATCAAGACTTAAACTTGCGAAGAACCACATGAGTTGGGTAGATAACTGGCGCGATGTGATAAAAAAATTAACTTGGTCGGATATGATAGGTTTAGCTATTACTGGCAATTTTTTCGCCAAATAATCGCCCTAGAAAGAACCGTAACCTCAGTGGTGGTTCTGTATGATATGGGGTGGGGTTTGTTTTAGTAAAGGCTCAAACCATCTTCTATTAGGCCCAAAATGGACTCAGAAAAATATATTGGCTTTTTTGGTGACTCCCGCATTGAGTATTTGGAGGATACCGCTGAAATTGAATTTACGTTTCTACAGGCCAATGGCAGCATCCTCGGTTCCATGAAGGCAAAGGAATTTTTGTTCTCCGTCTATACCATGGCTTGAATGGTCAACCAGAAGTCATGTTTCGGGAATAATTGGAAGAGATGTGTATGCAAATGGTAGCGGCCGCCGTAGCAGAGTGTGTAGAGTGTACGTGCTTCATTCGGTGGGTCACGCCCCTCGGCAGGCAATGGCAAACCATCGAATGTATTTCCGCCAAGAAAAAAAAACTACTCACCAAAACACATTCGCCGTTCGGATTTGTTCGGAAAACAGTAGGTGCTTCAATTTTGTGTTACAACATCAAGACGCACACCACAAGTACTTAGCCCTTATTATTAATATTATAAACAATGTGGAGCATATCCGGAATCCATAACTAAAATCTAAATAATCGGTCTCGAGCTTTTCGAGCTTGAACAAAATGTATTTTTTATAAAAAAAATCATGTCACTGCGTTGGTAGGTATGAGAGAAAGCCGTGAAGCAAATTTTAACGTCGAAAAGATGGGTGTAAAGCCGTTCGTGTAGGAAAGATGGTGCATAGCTAATTTTTATGATGTTGCCAGCTGTTTAAAAAGTCCAAACTATATGAGTGCCAAACAATTCGTTTTGGTAGAAGAATTTTTAAGGTTTATTTTGGAGAAGTCAAATTTAGTTAAATTCCCAACAAGAATATAAAATGTTAAGATATGCGTACCAAAATTTTTGAGAGTGTTGCCACATATTAAATGTGATAGAGTGATTGATTTTAATTACAAATGCAAAGGCAGCTAATTAATAAAAATAGATTTATTTATTTATAAATTCCAATACTCCTGCTTATAAGTCACTTTAAACACAACAAATATTCCTATATCATCGATGCGTTCTTTTAACATTTGCCAGTTATTTTTTTTATAAACGCTCTATTATATTCATATATTTGTTTTGCAGATTTTTACAATTTTACGAATTTCTCACTCGTCAATAAAAAAAATTTTTGTTTTTTTTTTCATACAATATTTATTGAGCTACGATGTTATAAGTAGTCCCTTATGTCGAGACACCATATATGTACATATTTCAGATTTTAGGTCGAGACACCATGTATTTGGGATGGTTTTTGTCATAGAATGAACTATTTTTATTTTTAAAAGAAAAAAGAAAAAACCATAATTAAAGAAAGAAAAATAAAAAGTTAAAGTATTCATTATGTAGTAAGATCAAAATATCGTAATGGTCCTCAATAAAATATTCGAGTAGTCGACGTAAAGCGACAAGTCGACTAGTCAAAGGCCACATATCGTAAAAGGGCTAGGAATGGCAGTTTATTAATTTTCGGAGTAATTATATATATTTTGCATTTTTAAATAATTATTAATAACTTCAAAAATGCAGTTGTCTATGTAAACACATAAACTAATAAAAAAAAAACCAAAAATTGTGAAGAGAAGCATTGATGGTAAGTGAAATATACAAGCACATATGTAGATACATTCACACACACATTTACACGCACGTTTTAGCTCAAACAATTGTTTCTGTACATATATTCAAAATATATTATTGCACTGCAAGTAAAGACTTACAAGACAAACATTTTAAAAACTTGTTAAAATGCAATTTGCTTGCAAACTTTGCTTGCAAAACTACTCAAATGTCAGCAGCTGGAAAAAAGTTTTGTAAATCATACACTTATACAAACAAAAATAAATATTTTGTTGAGTATTCCCATTGATTTAAATGCTTTTTTATTTTAGTTTTAATTCTTAAATTTAAAAATATAAAATAGTGCAACTTTTTTACACCGATTTACATAAATTTTTTAACACATAGATTAGGTTGAGATGCAGAAGCCTAGGTAGATATTATTACTGGAAATATTGGCGGTATTGTCTCCGACGTTAAGGGTGTGACTCTACGTTTATAAGAAAGAAGAAACACAGCTTTTGTTCGATTACTCTTAGGGAGATTGTAATTGAATACTATGGGCATCACGCTACATAGAAGGCCTAATTGAAATTCTCACATTGAGCAAACTCTTAGTGAAACTACACGGGCTATGTGGGCTTGCCGAAAGCTCAAAGGTTATAGTGGGGGTCTACATTAAAATCACTTGGACGATTGCAACAGATGCTTTCGTGGTCTGGTGAATAAAAACGCTCCTAAAAATAATAACCGTGACGTCGAATCTCTTCTAAGCTGGAATCCTCTATACATTGTTATCCAAGGAAGGCAGGATACAAGTGTCGGTAGTTTGCAGAATTTCTGGTTCTATGCCTGTTTCAATTCGAAATTCCTCACCGAGGCATTTGGTCAAATAGGCTCTCACATCTGGACCGCAGACTGACAAGTTAGCGATAGATGAGGGGACAGGTCCAAGATTATATAGACTTGGTACTAAGTTTTTCATTCAGTTGGGTAATGATCACCCTATTTCACGCCGAGGTGGCGACGATTATTGACCTACGTCAATCTGAAACTCAAAAAAGGAAATACTTTACTTGCTGGTATCGGAAAATGCAGCTATGCTGTGTTGGATACCTGCTCCACAAGGCTTTCAAAATAGCCTTGGCTGATCATCCTCTAAGAGATTAGTCACAGATTAAATATACTCAGGGTGAATAAAGTTCTCAAGAACTGTTGGGGATCTCAAACAGGCCAGACCTTTCAGTCGAAAGGACGCTGCTTCGCTTGTTAAGTCTGATAACATACTTTTTGCTAGATTTCTAATCGGTCATAATCCCCAGCGTTTGTACATATATATCAACTGGGTCTGTGAGAGAATTGTACTTGTTCAGCCTTAACTAGATCGAGGTTTAAGTACTTCAACTCGAGGATGTTCCATCCGCAAAGTTTTGGGAATTTGGCATAAATAAGTTACCAAATCTACGGTTTATTCAGGAGTGAATTGCATCCAAGGCAAAGCCCCAGCGGCAAGCATCGCTGCTCACTCTTACTTTCCAGTACATTATGGTGTATTATTTTGTTGCTGTAATTAGGCTATTTTTCACATATATTTGAGAACATGTGCAGGCTTCTTAAAAAGATTTTTAACGAAAAGTTACAGAGCCATCAGTAGCCGCGAATTACAGGTCACCATCTGACTACGCAGTTAATTTACATTTTGTAGGCCACAATTTTCATCGGAAATCAATTCCACTGAGAATGTTCCTCTGGTATAAGAACACGACACATTTTGGAAACTTCAAACAAGTAAAATTTTAATCATACACTGCAAAACACAATTCGCCGAATGTTGCAAAGTGGAATTTTGGATGAAAGTTTTATTGACCACCGAGACGCATTTCACCCATAATGCACCATTACGTGATCAAAGAGTGACTATTTGGGTCGGCATGTGCGCAAATACCATAATTGCGTATTTTTCCTTCAAAGCAAGCGAACCAGTCAATGGTAAACGCTATTAGCGGATGTACCCAAAAAATTGTGAAAAAGATCAGAATGATTTTTGGTTTCAACCAGACGGAGCTCAGTGCCGCACAATACCCCAAACACTGCGATTTTCCAACAAAAACTCCCTAGATGTGTGATATCGAAAAGAGGCCACCAAGATACCCGATTCAACCACTCGAACTTCATTTTGTGGGGTTATTCAAAGAGTTTAGTTTGAACCAGCAAGCCGAAGACAACAAATGCTTTCAACACAAAATTTCGTGCGGCAATAGCTGCCACACCGGCCGACATGCTTGCAAAAGTGATAGATAGTGCCTGAAAAAGAGTACAGTTTGCGGTGGCCAATAAAAGTGGTAATTTAATCGACGTTTTTTTTTTAAAGTAGTCGATATAAATTGTAAAGGATTGAACTAAATAAAAAATGTCATTATTTGCAATCTGTCGTTTCTTTTAAAAGTTATTCACATACCGTAAGAACTGATGACAAACCCTGTAGAATTTTTTATGTGTTACTCATCCGCGAAAAAAATTTGGAAATTGAAATTACTAATAACTGGCTTTTTTTTTGTAAGTGTCAACATGCAGCATGATTGTTTGCCACTCTGTTTTAAATGCCACACACCAAGCAGATCTAAAATCATGAGAGCATATTTAAGAGTATTTTATTAAACGATCTGTGAAATAAATAAAATTTTTATTTTTTTTTAATCCGCTACACCTAACCCCCGGCCCTGAAACACAAAATGGTATCACAACCAAAAAAAAAAAATGAAACAAATATTCGAAGCTTACACGCTCCAATCTTTACTTTGACAGCCCCCCTCAACGTACACGCATACACACGCACGCTTCATTCATATAGTATCTAATTTTAAGCTTACAGTCTTTTTGTTTAACAAAATGTGACTTACTCAGTGCGCTGACCCAATAACTCGTCTGTTATCTGCAATAAGCGACGAAGAACAGGTGAACCATTTCGCATGAATGCCCACAAAATCGTGCTGTTTAATATTACTCACAAAATAGGATAGGGATATTTGTAACTTTTTGCATTGCTTCATCATCCGGCTATGCGCTAAAACTACATATTTTAGTTTTATGTGTGAGTGAGAGTGTGTGAAAATTAGGGCAGGTCAAACTTGTATGTTTTATTTAGAAAATTTAAGAGTTTTAAATACTTTTTTTTTGCCACATTCAACGCTTACTTGATAACGTGGATGAATTTACTGAAGCACGCAAGTCAACCATAAAAATGCGACGAAAAAATGTTATAATAAATTCAATTTAATTAAAGTGCAACCAATTTCACCAGCAATTTAAATGGAAAATTATATAATTTTAATTTTCTGTAATTATTCATATAAAAGTTAAAGAATTAAAATGATTTTTTATATGAATTGCTTTTTTGAAAACTGGCTGTAAGACAATGTAAATTGCTAATGAGGTAACCCTTATTTTAGGGAGATTTCCTCAGTGGCAGATTTATCAGCTGGTATAGTTGGCAAGAGCCTAGCGCGGGAGACTTTAGGCGGCAGTAAATTTAAGGAGATTTTTTTAAAAATGTAATAAATTCATTGACAAAATTGATCCGGTGGGAAAAGCAGTTCTAGCTTAAAACGTGAGAAAAATTACCTGCATAACTTGTTTCAAGAAAAGGCGTACAGACTTAAATGACAAGACAAGTAGTTGATAATTCTGCTAATAAGAGGTGCTGTAAAACGTTAATATATTCATTGGCTGAATTAAAACCATATTAAATAATTGGATACATATAGTGTTGGCAACTTTGCGTGATACGGAGTCAGTCGAAGGTAGTCATCGTCGAAGGTCGTCCTCAACTTAATTAAAAATTTTGTATTAAATTTTGAAAATAAATGTAAATTAATTTTAGGTTTTATTTACATATATCAACAACAGGTTTATAATTAAAAAAAAAATTGAATTTATTATTGTTTTTATCGAATTTTAATATCGTGTCGTAGGTTCAATAGCTGATTCTCGAAACTCTGCTGCTTCTCGGAAGTGGCTGGCGCCGAGCCCACCAAGCTCTTGACCGCAAAGTTTAAATGGGGTATTTTTGAAACCATGTTTTTCATAGTTGTGTAAGTGATAATAAGTGATCAGCTATTTTAAAAAACGTAAAAAACTGTTCTATATAGATGTGATCAAATAATTTTTAAATCTTTTTCAACTGGAAGTGCAACAAAACTTTTTTTCCAAATCGTAATTTTTGTTTTGGAAACCTGTTTGAAAGTATTAATTCTCAAATATCGTAAATATTTTTATTTATCTACGATAACAATTCCTCTTGAGTAAGAAAATGTTTGGTTTGTTGATTTCAGATGCAAGTTGGGACCAAGATCGTACACTCAGCGGCAGCGAGATTTACAAGATCCTTGAAAAATTTGTAAATTTTCATTTTGTACTTTTTAAAAAGGGCTTTTTTTGAAACCCTGATATCAGTCTAAAGAAATATAATACCTATTTGATAAGAGCTGTCTTAATTTTCCTAGAAATCAAATGTAAAAAAGACCTTTTTCGGATTCTAAATGTACTTCCTCTCATAAGGCAATTTTCTTATTTGGAAGCATTTGGTAAAACAACAGCAATCAATGCGGAAGAATTATAGCTGCTAATTTAGAGATCACCATATCTCCCGATCAGATTTTTTTCTTTACTTAGCCAGGGTAGTATCGCACCCCGGTCCTCCGCATGCAAGGCTAGAACGCAATCGCTGTGCCAAGATATTGCCATGTGAACTCATTGACAATTTAGTCTTAAAAGTCCTACAGTACGGGAATTTCAAAAATTAAATAGTTTATTTTCAACCGGTTACCAAATTCGAAAAACCCGGTTTTTATTGTTTTTTTTTTTACTTAGATATTTAAACAAGGAATATTTATTGTTGATAGTCACAATTATCTAACAAAACAAGATAACCTGACACATTTTCCTTGTACAGGCAATTAAAATACCTTTCATTCAATAAGCGTATCTATGTATGTATGTACATATTTGCCACCTATATGTAATGCTTGAAAAATGTATTTTTTTTAATTAAGAATATTTGATTTCGTAAAAAATGCGTAATTAATCCCAATCGCATACCAACTAGTTAAATGGAGTAGATAACTATCTTTCATTTAAAATGTAATTTATTATATGAAATACTACAACACATTATGTTTTTCTATTAAATGGGCTTATATGTTTTAAATTTTTGTATTTCTTATAAAAGTTGTAAGTTAAGAACAAATGGAGAAACAATTAAAATGAAATATTCAAATTTACCAAATACCTAAATAAGCAGAAACCATCAAATTAATTACCTTACCGAATGCAGAAAAATAATAATTTTTGCCATTCATGATTTTATACACTTAGCACAAAATACACAGATAACTTTCTCAATGTGAAAGTTGATTTAATAAAACGCCAATGACCTTACTTCCAAATACCATGCAAAATATTTATATTTGTTTTTATAAATAAATTTTTTGGTCCGGTTATTTTCATAATAAAAAATAAGCTCTTGAACTTAGGATCAGCTTTTTTATTTGCAAGATAGAAAAACATCAACATTTATACCGCTAAGCCTGGTACAGAACGGACTTGCTTTGAGTGGCGACAATAGGCTCGAATTCTGCTAAAGTCTGATCTACGAAATAGCTGTTATAACATCTACCACCTTGACTTTTGCTGCTATTTCCAATAACTTCCAAATAAAGAACTGCCTTTAACCCTCAAGGTCTGGCCAGACCTATACACATTTTACATGAATTTTTCTAATAGAAGTTTTTAGTTTAAGAATCTAAAATATCACGATATCCTTAATGAATACGTTTAGTTTATTTCTTTAAAATCTACAAAACGTGTATCCATACGATATGAGCTGTACAAGCTTTATTCAAATAAGAAAGATAAATGGTTTTTATTTTGTTTTGGGAAAGAAGTCTTAACATGTTGAAAGCCCACCAGAATGGTATCCATCTAATAGATTCTAATATACATTCTATTATTTAAATTTTGTGTATATATTTTTTTGATTTTTTGATTATGTAGTGTGCCGATGATTATTCTATGTAGGAGCCTTGAAAAACAAAATTTTGTTTTACACCCAAGTGAAACGAAACGGAGCAAGGTCAGCTTAGTCGCACTATAAAAGCATTTTTAATAACACCTGCAGCATACTTTTCCAATATCACAATATCATTAATATCGAACTTAAAATATGGATTTTCTATTCCAGCTTCATCTAGTGGATCCATTTTTCGTAGAAGTACTTCTCGTCACACCTTTATGAACCGTTTTTGACTTCATCAGACTTTGATCAAAAATGGAGATTTGTTCAACAATCTGGCGCCACCTGACGCATTTATTTTTCATAAAAGTAGTTTTAATTGCACCAGCACCATACCTTTCTAATAACCGTCGCGAATTGGACGGCAGACCGTTCGTAATAATTACTGGGCCTGTGTAGAATCGGAAATTATCACACTATTTCGGCGCAAACGAATTTGGTCAACCCTAATGAACACGCATAGTAAATTTTGTGTATATATATGTGAAAATATTACTCACAATTATATTCTCCCCAGTATTACTTACCTACCAAAGGTTTTTTGATTTAGCAAAGAGTACCTGAGTTCACGCAAAAAAGTACAGATTTTATAATAATAAAAAAAAACCAATATCAGCAATGCATGCAAAGAAAATGGCACAAGGCAAATGAAATGCATATGAATATATCTACATGTATAGATATGTATGTATGTGAAAGTGCAATTTTACAGAGACTGAGATGTTCTTTTGCATTCACAAAAATCCCTTTCAATCCATTTGCAATTTCATAACCTTTTTTTTTGTGTAGCTGATAATACAGCCGCTGCTACCTTTTGAATATTTCCACTGCACAGCAGCAGGTTTATGGAATATCTTTAACATTGAAAGAATTCGGTGCAAAAATATTTTAATTTCATTTTGCTTATTTATGTTTGTATGTATGTATGTATGTATGTATTGAAATGCAACAAATTGATTTTCTGCCATTGAGCGAAAGGAATCTTCTCATTCATATCGGTCTTAAGTAAAGGCGATAATAACTTAAAATTTAAATCCGATATAATGTACGTAAAGTATTAAAGGCAACTGAGCTGAGGCAAATACATATTTATGTATAATGGAGTAGTAATCCGTTATCGATTAATTTTATTATCTTATAGTTAATGGAAGGAAATGTTGCTTGAACCATTCATTCACTCAACTTAAAATGAAAAGAAAATAAATAAAAATGTAAACAGAGATGCAGAAATAACAAATATATGACAAAAGTTATATATGCATTTCATTTTTAATAAACATATCAGTTGAAGATATTCGGAGTGCTCTGGAAATCATTCTATTCGAAATAGCTCATTACATTTGTAAACTATTTTTGTCGGATGAAGCAGAAAATAGTATATGAAATCCATTAAAGTATTTTGATTAAAACTATTTGGAGGCCATGTATTAAAATCTTTTATTAACATTAAAAAATATATACAAAAATTTGTTTGCTTTATTGACCCAAAAAGGCGCTATTTTTAAATCTAAAAGAAAATTATTGCCAAATCGTACCGTATCCTATCAACATCTGCAGGTCCTGAGTGAGTTACTAAAAAAATGACATTAGTTTTGTAAATATCTGATCTACAAAGGCCAAGATTGTACTCCTCACAAGATAATATGAAATCGCTTATTGAAACCACTCTGATTAAGTTGTGGAAAACTCACTCTCTCCACCGAGATATACAGAGATACCGCTCCAGAATTTCCTGGACCTCAGTAAGAGGAAATATGAGGAACAAAAGCGAATATGGGTCACTAATATTTTGTCCAGATCAAAGATGGAACAGGTCTATACTGGGACGGCTCCCAAGCTTATAATTGGAGCACTACCAAATCAATGAAATTAATTTTGAGCCTTCCACTGGTAGATCACTATGGACAATTTTTGACCGGTTGTAGTGTTGGTAAGATAAGTGCGATCTAGCCACTGAAGGCCCTTCGATTCGGACGCGGAAAGTTCCGAGAAACTGTGTAAAAAACGGTACGAAAACTAGGTTTTAATTCCTCCAATCCATTTAGATAACAAATTTTCCTCAAGAATCCCAAAGAGGAATGAATAGGAAAGTGCCGAGTGAAAGAGATATATAGTTGCTAGTTATATATACAGACGGTTCCAGACTAAACTTCAGATTTTGCTTAAGGTCGAGATAAATGCCATACAGGAGGTTTTTTGATGATTCGTCCGCAACCGCCTCTCCAGAACGTACCGTCACTACATACTCTGACATCCAAGCTGATATTAGAATTCTAAGTCCAATGGAACAATGTCCAAAGTTACCATAAAATACAGAGGGACTTGCAACCTGCTCACGCCCAAATGCATCGTATAAATTCCTGGACACAGATACATTTCCGGTAACTGCATGGCTGACGCGTTGCATGCCCCTAACCTTTAACCTCCTGCGAACATAGATTAAAGACAGGACTCATCGAGGAGGTGGTAATCGAACACACCTGCCAGACTAACAGAAAAGTTTGACGCAAAATTATTCTAAGCTCTCACTCGCCTTGACCGTCACTCTTTCGGACAAATAGTCGAAGTAATAAAAACTAGGTACTGCCTTGTGAAACAATTGGAAAACGCTTGGGAAACCCAACCAACAATTTTCATCACTGCCATAGGGACGAGGAGGAAGTGTTTAACATTAAACACTAACTCTGCCGCTACCACTCTCCCACTATAATTTGCTCAATATAACCCATGAACAAATTTCATTTACACATGAAGTAAATTGGGAAATACTTCTGCGGAAAAATATGATCAAAAATTTAATGGGTTACTCAACTGCATACCAGCATTTTTTTTGCCAAATTTTGAAACTTTGATGATGTTTGTTTTAATTTGCTAATTTTTTTTGTATACACTATTAAATTTTGACTTATGCATTTTTTGTAGAGATAGATTTCTGTATGAAAACTATTGAAAACGTCTTAGCATCAAAAACATTGTCAGTAATAAAAAATTCTAAAAATTATTACTGAATATTCTTTTCCGGCAATGTAGTAAGTAGTACGATGTACGGCAACAAATATACTTACGCCTGTTAATATTTTCCTATGCAAGTACAAGAAAAACCCGGCAGACGTTGTCATGCCTATATTTCGTTATTAATGTACTGAACTTCAGTTTCTGCCACACATAACCGGTGGCAACCCTCTCAAAAATATAAGTCTCGTCAGCGAGACGAAGATTAAGATTTTATACCCTTGTGTATAATCAAATTAAATTTCACTTAAAAAAAAATTGGCAACCCTCTTCAAGGTAAACCTGTAAATTTTCTCCTGGCAAAATTAATTGTTTGACGCCCATAGTTTACTATTTTGTATAACTTACGTACAATTTCACTAAAGCCGACTTTTCAGACAGTTGGTAACCCTCATAAAAGTTAGCATAGACCTTCTTTCCGAGACGAACCGAGCAACACCCATATTTTAATACTTCATATACATATCTTGGATATGTTTTAACTAAATTTGACTTTTCAAAGATGTGACAACAAACACCGTGACACGAGATTTTTGTATATATATAAAAGATATCTCGCAATGACTTTTGTAATTTAACTTTCTACATGATCACAAACTGATATGTACGACATACATTTTGTCGCTCAAGGTGCACGAAGGAGAAAGATGACTAGTAGGCTATAGAAATCCCGTAGCCGAATGCGAGGCATGGGCGCACTTCAAGTAGCATCAAGAATTATAGAAAAGTTTTTTTTAATAGCGGTCGCCCCTCGGCAGACAATGGCAAAACTGCGGATGTATTTCTGGAATGAAAAAACTGTGTAAAACTATTACTTACTTACTTACAAGGCCTGTTTTTGTTAGGAAATAATTTATGCATGTAATAGATGGGCACACCAACCATAACAAATTCTTAAAAAAAAGTAGATTTATCACAATCAACACCAACAACCATAAATTCGTTGTAATAACGGCACATTGCCGCATTTGACTTGTGTTGGGATGTGGGAACAAAAATGCAAATATCAACAGCACTTCACATTTCCGCTTTGGTATGCGGGCTGTGTATTTGCCCAGCCAATCGGAGGTTGCAAATTCAAATCCGAGCAGAGTCTAGAAAAAATCTGATGATGATGAAGAGATGTGATTGTATCTAAAATGCCTGCTTTAGCTTCTAACGCTCTGACTGCTTTTGCCTCTTTTGCTATAATTTCCTAATAAAAACTGGTCTTGAGCTCAAAAGTTTTTGTTGATATAAATAAATTATGACGAAAAATTAATATTTTAATGAACATCTACATAGAAGAAATAGCACAGTTAAATGTTGAACTGAGAAAATAAGTGCAGCATTAAAACAGATAAGAATTTCAATTATAGGTTTATATATATCTTGCATATTGCAACGACTTTCCGTCATCCCATGTCAATTTTGAGACAAACCGGTTTCGACGTTGCGCCCATCTTCAATGACATTTTGCGTTCCTCACAAATTAGTTACTTCCCTCAAAACTTCCATCACAGCTTTAATGACTTATACTGTTATATTTGCCAACGGCTCCTTTCACTTAGCTGTATATCCTTTTGTGCGCTTGATCACAATTGTTGTTTGCTACTTTTATTTATTTTTATATATTTCGTATTGATTTTTCTTTTCACTTAGGTCTCTACGTGTTATTTGTACCCAAGATGAATTTCAAGTATTTATTTAACAAAACACATAACCTTTATATCTATTTCTATGTATGACTTTATATGTCTGTCAATTTTTGCATTCATATTTCAAACAATCGTCTGAGTTTGTAGTAATATTTTTGCACGAGAATTTTTAAAAGAGAACAGAGAGAAGATTAATTTACATATGTACACAGCAGTGTATTAGTATATTTAAATTTGTATGGTAATGTTAGTACAATAAATGTAGGCGACTATAAATAGAAGTTGTATTTTTTTGTGACATTCTCGGCAAAGCGACCGTTATTGGAGAAACTTTTTTGCGGAATATATTTTGAACAAAAATTTTATTAACCACAATATGTTTAGAAAGAACAGAAATCAAAATACCTCAGAGATTGAGTGGATCAATTTCCCAGTTTTGAGACCTCAACAAAAAAAAAAACAAAATATACAAAGCTCAGTGTTACTTATCCGGTGGAAAATATTGAAGGCAATGAGTAGGCAATAATAAAACGAAATCTGTGTCACTAATGTCCGTCAAAAATAAACATAGAATGACTAAATCTCCATGTAGGTCTTTGCGGTGAATATACAATAGTTATGTGAAATGTTCAATTGTTAGTATATTTTTTTACATTTTTAAATAAATGTACGCTGTTATCTGGACAATATTTCAGTCTTTAATATAAGATAAAATGGATACCATACCATTAGTGGTATGAATGCGCCAAATCCCGGGAAACCATACTAAGTAAAAATATTAGGTTGTATCATTGAACAACAAATTTTTTACTGTATTCTGATATACTTCTCAATATTTTATAATTTCGTCCATATGACTAATGAAAAAAATTTTAGCCGAATAAAAATTATTTTGCCAAAAAAGGTAGCGTACTTTGAACAAAAATGGTCCATCTACAAAAAGCATCTGCGGCGAGCATGGAGCTGAGCCTTATGTCTCACGTACAAAATGAGGCTTAAACTAAAAAGGTTTCTATTTTTGTATTATACGATATATTATTTTGAATGGCTGAAAATAAACTAAGAAATTTTTATTTTAATTTTGTTTTGTTTTTTAAAAACCCAATACGTCTGAAATGAAGCAAAATCGACACACGAATTCTAATCACATTTTAAGAAATATTTTTTGTTTTTATGTTACATTTTGTTTTATTTTTTAATAAACATCATAAACGTTCGTTGGCCTTTTTGAAAGAAAATAGTAGCCAAATCAAAAAAGTGTAACCTTAAATTGGGTTAAAAATATAGTAACCCTCCACAGTGAAGTAGTTCCTAAAGTATTAGCTTTCGTATTTGGCCTTATATCATCCCGTAATTTAAAATACAAGTATCATCAACTTACTTATACAAAACTTTTTATACACTTGTGCTTATTCTACGCACACAAAAAAAAAACATATTGACTGCAGAAAAACAGCAGTCAAAGCAAAGAAAAATTGCTAAGCTTAGGAAATGGAGGAGGGGCTTAAGAAATATTAACTACGTTTCGAGAAATCAGATTTAATTTTATATACGTTATTCATTTTGAAAAACCTTTTTTTAATCACGAAAAAATATCGCAACTCGAAGAAGCAATTACATCAATATAAAGAAAATTTGTTTAAGGTTATTTTGTTTTTTTTTCATTGTAGGAGGATTTTTCATCAACTTATATCGTATGGGCCTCGATAAGCCAATTAAATAAAGCAATTAGTAGCATTCTGATTGCACTAAAGCTTTTCTCGAAATTATTTATGATTTGCGCGAAATTGGGAACCTGAATTTCTTAAGATTAGCTATACGCAATAGAAAAGGTAAATAACACATTCTGAAATTTTATTTACATTAACACTTATGGACTATAATATCGCAAGCATTTTTTCAGCAAAAGTGTTAGCCATCGAACCTAGTTATAAGAAATTTACAGATAAAGTACAAAAGTATAAAGCGGTACATCTATGGATTTAAATAAAAGTTAATTAAATTCATTTTAGGTATTTTTATTCAACTATTAGCCGTTTTTTCACTACATACGTTTCTAGCTCGCTATAAATATTCCATTTGTCCATTTGCAACTCTGAGTTTGTAGTTTGTGCTGCTCTAAAAGCTTCATAAGTGCTACTACATATGAATGGTGTCAAAAACAGTAATCGATATTAAAAACTAACATATATATTTTTTTATGAATTATTTGCAAACTACTTCATTCACTCATCTTCATTATAACGGCCAATAAGGAGTATGCACCCTTACAGGTTGAAACAAATGTATCCAAATTAACGCGTACAATGCCACCGGCCATGACGTTATGTTGCTTTAACGAACGCTCACAGAAAAGTATCATATGTTTGCGAAATTTCTGTGTCTGCTCAACCCAATTGCTCGAATACATTTCGATGTGCAACTTGTCGAATAATAATTGAAAATGAGAGCCATAATAACAGGTGGGAAATATTTCCAATGGCATTGAGAGAAAGTATGCCAAATAGTATAAACGATCGAATGGTGCATCAACGAAAAAGAATAAAGCTGCCATTGCTAGGCATATGTTGAATGCTGTCACTGTGAATTGCAGGAACATCGGCAATGAGATGATATTTTGTATAGCGTTAAACATGCTGGAAATGAAAAATAAAATAAAAGTTTTATTAAAGTTAAAATAACTGAGATAAGTGGAGCAAATAATGCATGTGTGAAACTCAGAAATTTATAGGGGAAATAAATAGCCACCAGTTTTATAATATCTTAACCCTTAAAATCTCACTGGTACCGCCAGGAAACAACCAACCAAAATTAAAGATGTATTAAACATATTTCTTTTAAATTTACCGATATTATTTTAATAACATTTATTGACCTTAGCGCCGCCGTTTACATTGGTCTGTGTTTGACAATAATTTCATTCGAAAACTTGATGTTCAGTTGGTGGAATCAAACCCGTGAAATAACACTTTGTAAAATTGCCTATTTAAAAAAAAAATTTTTTGTGGCAAACTCCTGAAAATTGAAGCTGAAAAAAAAATTACATATACCGTGATCGGTTTAGTCTGCAGAGGGTACGGTGAGTTTTTAAATAAATTAGTTTACTCTTTTTTTTGGAGAGTTTTCGAGTTTTTAATTTGATATTTGGGGAACCGTTAGGCGTCCGGAGTTCAAAATGGAACAAGTGTGATTTGATATAGCAGTGTTCCTTTTTAGAGTGTTGATATAAAAAGGCGCGTAGAGTTTCGAACTGAGGAAGAGCTCGGCGAGTTTAAAAATTCCAAGTGAAATGAATGAGAGCAAATATGAGAATTTCTTTGCTGACGGTAGTTACGATGACCCAGATTTCAAGTTCGCGGCTTCTTTACATAGTCAAAGTACAAAAGAAAACACTAGGTGATTTGGATGGCGACAATGAAGCGCTGGAAATAGAAAATATGCAGAACAATGCAGCAGTCGATGTCGATATAGATAGTTCAAATATATTGTAACACCCCCAAAAGCTTTTCTTTCTTTATAAGTAAATGTATTTTTATTTTAGTTGTTGCAGAAGACCCAATTATTGTTGGTGATCATTTCCGATGGCGAGAAAATGCAACGATGTTTGAAGGCACATCGATCGGCACTTTCCGCAGTGATACCATATCTTTCGAGCGATTATTAAACGCCCGAGAAGGGACCAAATTTTGAACGATACGATAAAAATAAAAATAAAAAACATTAAAAGTATTCAATATCCAAACATTGTTCATAAATACTCATACAATAAATAAATAAGCGATGATGACCTTTTGGATTCATCACTCGGCGCTAGTCATATGCGTATGAAGCCACCTAAGTGAACAAACCGCTTAGTCTATCACATGTGTGATATGACCATGATCAATTCCTGAATTTTATGCAAGAGACATCATACATTGACCAATCAAACAAAGCCGAGAAAAGCATAGCAAGCACTTGTTTCTGAAAGTTGTTTATTGCTTGACGAAATCTGAAACTTAATTGGGAGTCGGAAAATGTCGACTAAGTGATCCTGCGGTTAAGTTCGCCACGAAATGTCATCGCCCAAATATCTGCTTCAATACCATCACACGACATTCGCTTGGCAAATTAAAGGCATTTACCTGAATAAATCAATGAATGAAAGCCGCGACGCACGAATCCGAAATGTACTTCCCGTACAAGGGGCGATGCCAAAAATGCGGGATACTTCTCAACAGAAAAAAAAACAGTTTCATCAAAACTAAATGCCATCAAAGATGCTTTTAAATATGTTCATAGTCCTGTAGATGCTAGTGATTTTTCTAAATATAGACTTTTATTTTTAATACAAAAATAAATTTTCGCTGTTAATTTTGATGTTGGACGCCCAGAGGAACCAACCAGGTATTTCCTAACTAATTAAGGTCATTGAGAATAGCAAGGAAAATCGTAAAAAAAAGTGGTTGAGAACCCTGAGTTTTATAAGATACATTGTCTTCGGCTCAAACAAAAATCTGGCATTCAATAAACTGGCGAGTTCGCCAAATATTTCTTTTAAGAAGTCAACTTGTTGATGCACTGTATGTCCTCATCATTAACAAAAAAAAAAAAAAAAAAAACAAAATAAGGACCAATGATTCCACTATCCATAAAAAAAATGAGAGCAAGCTTTTGTGAAGGTAATGGGCACACTTCAGTCTCTTTTGGTTGTTTTTCACGCGAGTTATTACAATTTCTCTTACTGGCATGGTCACTGATCTAAAAATAAGCCTCATCCCTGAATCATGCTAGCGTACGATAATACTAGGTATAGTAAAATAAATCCATTATTTTTTTTTAGCATAATTAGAATAATCCGATTTAGGTCAAATAAGCACCGTTTTGTTTGATAACTTGCTGTCATTTTGAAGACACTTTCATAAAGCCACTCTCAGAGAAACGCTCTCCCTATTGGCAAAAAAACGGGGCCAGTCGATTTTGATAAGCCTCTTGAGACAAACTTTGTAATAATCACTTGTTACCTGGTCCGGACTATAAGGTGGTTGCTCCTGGAGCTTCTCGCGAGTCACTATCGATGTATGTGGTTTGGCGTTGCTGGCATCCAGCCTTATTTGAATGCCTCCAAACGATTTTCTGTGGAATGTTTAACTCTTGGGCAACCAAAACAGCACTTTCATGATGGTCGGACCCGACGATTTCCGTTATTTTCGACAATTGACCATCCGGAGCGTTTTGCAGCTTTGATATCAAAATTACGGGAACTTAATCGACGAAACCAAAATTGCGCGTGATTGGTTTTTACAATATCAGGACCATAAACACTTTTTACATTTTCAGCCACCTGACTTGCGTTTTCGCCCTTATCGAAGAAAAAAATTAACATATGGCGTATTTCTTCTTTTCCGATGTCCATTTTTGAGGTGTGATCAGATAGTACTGAGCCAAGCAATCACAAAGGTGTCTGAGAAGTTTTTTTAGTACAAAGTTGTGCCTTTCTAATACAACCGTATTGAGTAAAACGATCAAATTTACACAACGCGAGATCCAAATTACTAAAGCTTTCTATAGGAAAAATGATGGATTTTGTTTTACTAGACATAATATTACAAAACTTAAGCATGATTTTCAAAATAAATGTTATCCGTTAAATTTGCGTGGTAAATAAGTGACGCCTATTATTTCGTAATCATTTGATTAACTGCTTATGTTATCAAAACTAATTCAAAGAAACGCAGACAAAATTTATACTTTGTTTTAGACATCCGCCTCCTTTAGGCAATGTGTAAGATTTGTCGTTGCTGCTAATGTTCCGATGAGGGAAAATGCGATTATCGAATTGATTTGAAAACAGTATGCATATCAAGTATACCCGCTGATTAATCCACATCGTCACGGTATTCCCTTGGGAAAAGGAACGCTTTGCATCTTTTTAGTTTTATTAGGAGTCCTACTCCTAAGGCCTTACAGACATCACATGCACCGTTTTTCCCCTTGACAATACATACGGTTTCGACTACATAGACGTAGATTTTAAGCGATAGCAGGTTCCTCGGAATATATCCTTAAGACTCTTTACCATATACCATTCTCAACCGATTAGCGTAGAGAGATAAAATTCTGTCTCTATTCTCATTGACTCAGACTTTTTCATACAAGTATAATTCAACTCACTTATACAACTGCTCCTGATCTTTGATGCAATGCAATAACTCCTCCTCATTCGCTGCCAAACTCTGTTCTTCTGCGTAGCCAATTTGGGAAACTCGAATGCCCAACAATTTAATATGCGCCGATAGTAGCGCCAAAGCCATTGTCGGTAGGCAATCATTTACGAAATTTTGCAGCAACTGAAAAAAGATACCGACAATTTGATATAAATGCGCTGCATAGAACTTCAATTCGCTGCCACGCCAATCGAACGGAAACCATGCCGGATACAACAAATTATCTTCATTACGAAAAATAAACATCAACTCCGCCGTCACCCCAACTATGGCATAAATGCTAAGGAACCCGATTGTTATATGCCGCATATCCTTCCGCAACTGCAGGAAGTAGCGACGTTCACGTGGGCTATTGGCACGTGCATCCAACGTTCCAATGATGGACTCCAGCTCACGTATGCGTTGCATTTTGGTGGCATAAATGACGAATTTCATGCTGCAGGCCACGCAGGTGACACACACCGCTAGATTTTGGATGTTGGACGAGGCATTGGCGCTTCGGAAGAGCGCCAAGGCTAGATGCAGTGGATAGCAGAGGGTAACGAGCAAATGCAGCAACACCGAATAACCGAAATAATAGGCATTCGAGGTGGGTGCGATAATGCCGAGAACTTTAAAGCACGTCCAGTGAAGTTTGAGAAATGAGCGGGTATCAAGTGCAGCTGGCAATGGCAGCGACACAGGCGACCGGAACGATGACTTTGGCGACATTTTGCGTTCACACGAAATGAAAGAAGCGCGTTAGTTGTTTTGCGAACTGGCAAAGCGGTGCTGGTCTTTTATATGCAGTGAGGTTTGCAGAGAAAATGATTGTGAGAGTTCTATGTGCAGAGTTAAAGAGGGAGAATGGTTTAAGTAAATATTTGCATGAAAATGGCGATTTAAATATTATTAATTACTTAATTGTTTGTTTGGTGTTGGGTGCTCGTCATATGCACTTTCTCATGCCACATTTGGCACTACATATTTCTTAATTGATTTTAAAAGCTTAATTGTTTCAAATAGTGCACACCTAAATAATAAATTTTTTACTCAACGAATATCAGATGGGCATTTTATTCTCAGCGGGCTTTAGAGTAACTATTTTCACAGATTGCTCGAAAAACGTTAGTGGAATAGGTGCGGGAAACTATTCAGCGGACCTTCTTCTAGATTCAACTATTGGTTTTCAATCGGAGGCATTCGCCATCTGGGACGATTTTAAGACTATTCCTATGTCAGAGAGACCTGGCTCTAGCATCGCTATTTTTGCAGATGTGCATACTGCGATCCGTTCTCACAACTGACATCGAGAATGGTGAAGAGAAATAGGTTGCGAACTTAGCTCATCGGAGCAGAGTACCTTTAAGGTACAGACCTTCCAACATTACCTCGAATTGACGAACTTGAAGTGGATGAACTTACTTTTGTACAGAGTATACAAAGGCATATGGGCCTCTTTTAAAGTCAAAAGATCTTTAACTATCATCAAAATGAGTCGAAACGACATTTCCATGCTGCGGCGGCTGCGAAAGATTCGGTGAAGCACCTCGTCTGTAGTTGTCCAGCATACGAATACGATTCAAAGGATTTGCTTATGTAAGCGAAACGTCCTATCCACTCTAATAAGTTTATATTGATAATCATCGAATTCTCATAAGATAATGTCATTAGAACACGCATTTTTCACATGAAAAATTCAGTTTCGAAAACAACCAGAATGTTTCTGTTTGGCAGTTCATAAGCGTCAAAAGTGGCGAACTCTTTAAAACCCCAAGGATACCAATTCAGTTGATTCTGTTGACAGTTGTTCTTCTGCGTCTGAAAAAGAGGAGGTAATTAATTGCCCACCTGCCGGAACTTAAAAAATTTATTTTGAATATTTTTATTGAAAGTTTGGAACCTTTGTCTAAGGTATGTACGTTTTTATTTCGGATTATGATCGCTTGGATTTTATTTAGTTTAAAGCTATTGCAGATCCAAACTGCAATTATGTGGGGACACGAAAAGTAAGAGAACAGCTACTGGCTCTTTTGGACAGCCCGGGAAGTGAGAATGAAATAAATGATTAATCTTTGACTTGAGTAAAAGAAATATAAAAAGTTATAATCTGTAGTGATTATTCTGACTTACATAAAGATGTTGGTTCTTAAATGAATAAATCTATAGGGTAAGATGTAGGTAAATAATTGCTAGGAACATGCTTTCATATTCTGCAAAAATTGCTTCGAGTTTGCAGATGTACAGTGGATTTTAACATTAACCCTAAATGATTTTGCAGTGATAGCACAGAATTTTCTTTGTAATTTTCACGTAACGCAAAAATATAGGGCCTTACCATTTCAAGACAGCCGGTCCATTCGGACCACATTTTTTTCTTTTTCCACGAAACTCGAATATACATATGTATTGTTTCTTACTCAACATTATCAGACACGTAGTTTTTCTATATTTTTGACCGAACAAAATTGTTTATAATATTTTTCGGTGATTTAGTTTTATATGGAATCGTATTTGACCAGTCTTTAACTATTTTTATAATCCGACTTCCAAAATTTTCGTCAATTTTCGGATACTAAAATGCAAAATACTTTAAAAGTGTCTTGTTCCTGATGCTAATGTGAAAAAATAAAAATAAAACACTTTTCGAAAAATTAAATTAAAATAAGTACCTTTTTACATTTTTTCGGCAAAACAAAAAAACACGAGGTGGTTATTCTAATTCCATTTTGAAGCTCAATTAATAATATATATTCTGCAAATTGAATTATCAACATCGGTCAGTTTTTAGAGCAGTTATGGGTATTTAAAAAAATAATAATTTTTTAAGGCGGAAAAATACGGGTTTCACAGTGAAATAAAAATCGCCGAAGAATAGCGGAAGTATTTTTTGTCGGTTTAAAGGAAAAATACGTGTCAGGTCATTTTGACCAAGGAAAAATTTATTCGAGTTTCGTGGAAAAAGAAGAAGGTTACCCGAATGCCGCGAAAATATCATTTATACCTAAATTACACTAATTCTTATTATTATGGGTATAGTTTATTTGCTTTAGGCTCCAATCGTTCGAAAAATCCATAGTTGGTCAAAGTATCTTACCTTCTTTAATATATGACCAAAATAAGTAGAATAATACTTAGCTAAAACTGAAAATAGTCAAACTCAAGCTTAAACTCGCATACATTTGGATCTAATGTGAAAGGAATTACGAAATCAAGTCGCACCATGCAATTTTAGAATTACATACAAACGAGTACATATACATATACTTACTTACTTCTACGTATTTATTTGAAAACTGTACGTAAATGAATTTAAAAGCAAGAAGTTTCTATGTAAATGGAAGTCACATCTTTGCTGTACGCCATTTCATGATTGGAATATTGTAAATGCGCGAAAGCGTAAAATCGGCTATTTTACCGCTGCAACATGTCCGTCCGCATGGGTATTGTGTGTGTTAGTGTAGATATACATATGTGTATGTTTATAAAATATCGAGTGTATGAATTTGAATCGTACTTTATCTGCAGTGCAGCAAATATTCAACTGCAGGTTGACATTCGCAGTAATGTAGATTTTTACGGATTTATGCCTTCCTTTTTAAATTTATATAACACTGTTACAGTTGTTTGCTTTGTTTGCAACAGGATGCATGCACGCACGTGCCATTTATGCTTTGGTGTTGCATAAATATAAATTTTTGAAATGTACGTGTGATGTTTTTATGTAGTATGGGAATGCATAGTAGTTGGGGATAAACTTTGTTGATCTTTGTGGACATATAGGAGATATATATATATATATATATAAGATGTGAATAAAATAAAATGTGACATTTCAAACAATATTTCAACGGAGCAGATATGAATGTATGCATAAGAACTGGCATGCTATGTGATAAATATATGCATAATATTTTATGTGCATTCCGTTACAAATTATAAACACTCCATATATGTAGTTATTGAAAAATGTTCTCTAAATTACATATATTTTTTAAATTAATTTCGGCTAATTTTCTTACAACAAAAAACAGTCCATTCTTCAACAGACCCATTTAAAACAAATTTTTAACTTTATGCAAAATTCATAATAACTTAATATAGTCTCAT